>JAPQLA010000009.1:19308619-19322496 GCA_029822935.1 Naso vlamingii
ACAGACCAGGGAGGGACTGGCAAAGCAAATCTCACAATGACAAAACACAGACGTCCAAATCAGGAAAATTACAGCTCGAGACCTTCTCTCCTTTTGAATAGATGTTTGCTTAATCTACAACTTCCTGGTTTCATACAGAATGACAATGTGTGACAATTAGGGGTGTAACAAAATATCAATACATATCAATATCACAATATCATATCACACTATCGATTTTTATTCAAAAGTCTTCATGCAAAGATTTGTGGCAGTGGTTCATTTTGTTTTGTTTTGTTTTGAATCCGCCTGCTACTGCACAAAAAGCAGTTACAATAATCTGATGGCACAAAAAATACATTTTTTCTCAGATTTTACTGTAGTGTGTTCTTAAACTGACAGTTTTCCTAAAATGAGCTAAAAAGAGTAGAGTAGTAAAGAGTAGAGACAAGAATTTCAGGATGCTCTTCACATAAGAATTCACTCTATCATAGTTTATAATAAAATCATAAAGTTCTTATTTAGAAAACAAATAAAAAATTATCATGTGGGGCTGCATATCGGCAAGTAAAGTGCACAGGTGTCCTTGTGTGTCAGTGAACTTTAAGGCTGGTTTTAGGAAGGACTCCACAACACAACACGTATCACAATATATGGGTCACAATAGGATACAGATATTAGGAAAATAAATTTATTGTAATGTATTGCTGTCCCAATTTTTTAGCACAACCCTCACATCTTTTTTAAAAAAAAATGTAAAAAAATATCCACGTGCTGGTCATTAGGGCTGACCAATATTTGCTGATATGATCGGCCATTATTGGCCTGTCTTAGATATTCTGTATCAGCGTATGTGCTCTGACATATCAACGTTAAAACAGTTTTTTAAAGCTGAAGAAATGCTTGAACTTGTGATTTGAACTGGTGTAATTACGTAGGTTATCCAACAGGTCTTTTAATTGAAGCGTTTACTGGTCATCATCTGATGTAGAATAAAGTTTGCTACAATTAAAACACAGGATATTCATCCTCCATTACATATCTTTGTCACTACTATTTGATAACCACTTACAGATATTGGAATTTTCTAGCTCCCTAATATCGATGTCAGTATCGGCATCAGCCTAAAAAATCGGTCAGGACCTACTGGTCATCAGTCTAATCTTTTTTGTTCTTTATTTCCTGTTATCATGTAAAAATAGTGCATAATAGGGCTTAACAATTAAATTGAAATTTAATCAAAATCACAATATGGCCTAGTGCAATTTTGAACTCACAGGGAGGTGCAGTTATGTTAAAGAAGAAATTTGTGTGATTTTAATACAAATACGGTGGAGTTGCACAGTTTTCCTGTTATTCTGCAGACTGACCAAAACGTTTATGTTGATCTCTGCATCGTTCCTTCTAATATAACAAATCATATCGCAATCGCAATATCAGTTCAAATAACCGCAATTAGATATTTTCTCAAAATCATGCAGTCCTGCAGAAGCACTTAAGTTCTTCCACACATAACTCGACTGCCTCTGAACACATCGCTCAATAATTTACCTTGTTGCTTACAGCATCACTGCACATGGATGAGTGGCCTCAAATCTGACACAGTTTTACTTCTGAATGTGATAAAGAATGATACAATAAGGTGGAATGTGAGGATTTTTTTGTGTGTGTGTGTGTCTCACTCCTCTTCTTTGAAAGGGGAAAATGTCAAATTCAAGTTGCTGCATGCTGGCACGAGGCCTGAGATTGTCTATTGAAGTGACTCTTCATCACAACAGTAATCTCAGTCAACTCTCCTCCTCGTTTAGAAACACTCAAGCCCATGGCCTCAAAAGTATTTATTAAAAACTGCACAACGCACAGACAACGCATCCTCCTCTTGTTAAAAACTTGATAACCTGAAGTACAAAAGCCATACAATAAATAAAAATTAACAAAAAAAGTATGGATTTCAAACAGAATGTACGCAAAAAGTTAATTAGTCAAGTGGTTGATCAACAGAAAATGAAACATGGAATCATGTTCCAGTCAGGAATATCTCAGGTTTTTAGAATATGAGACAGACAAAACCAGGCATCAGATTTGAGGCTTGTATATCCAAAATTCAACATCATGATATCATCCCGCCCAAATTGCGCTGGGGCTCGTCATTTTCTCCTGCTTCAAACCCAAAATACTGACAGCCTGACGAGCTGCCGTTCTTCCAAACTGAGTCCTCCATGTCTGTGTATTAAAGCTCTGCATGCATTCCTACATAACGCCAATTAACCTTTGATAACCTTTCCAACTCGTTAAATAGCAATGCACATTTCCTCTGTTGCCACGGCAGCTACACGTGCATTGTCTTCTCAAAATGAGGTCCACAGATACTGTTGGATATTTGATATTGTGGAAAATATTGCAAATGACTGCAAACATGGCAATGTTCCACAATATCTAACACCAGCCTGAAGGTACAGCCTCCAGCGAGTGGGCGGTGCAGTATTCAGGTTGGATAGACGTACTGCAGTTCGGGCGGTGCTTGATTTTGGCTCAAATCTTTTCAAGATGGCAGAATGGTCACAAACTCTCATTTTTCAGGTAACAGTGCACTAAAACATGTTTCTGAAAACATTTTAAGCGAGAAATAGGCAATGCAGGGACAGAATCTTGTTTCATATTTGATCAGCACTGGTTTGGTTTGACAGTTTGATTGAACTTTCATGAGTCCACTACGCTGTGTCAGATGGACTTCGTTTGCATAAAGTAGAGGTCTAGTCATGATTATGCGAATTCAGATACGGTGAACGGTCTGTTAACTCGCCACGCCGTACCCATCATCCATCCTCTACATAGAAAATGAATTGGATCCATTGACTTGATTTATGTCAACAGATTTGGTGTGTCTGCACCTTAAGCCTATCAGATATATTTTCTCACATTTTTCAAAGATAAAATAATCGATGAATGAAGACAACGATCAGAAGATTAATTGATCATGTAAATACTCATTAGTAGTAGCATCATTATTGCATTGTGTCCTGACAAAATGATAATTTAAGAACGATTTGGAATTGAAATCAGGTTTGAACTCTGCAACAGTTCAACAGTAAAGAATCAATAAATAAAACTTGTCATCAGTTCAACAGGAAGATTGAGTGAAGACGAGGGACATGCAAAAACATGATGAGTGCTCCACTGACAGGCAGGGACAGAGATTTATCTTTACATCTTAAACTGAATTAAAGTAAATATGTGCAGCAAAGACACCCCACCGCCAAATGTTTCACTGATGCTCTGCCAAATTTTAGCAGAACACCATCGACAGACTAACAGCTACAACAGCCACAATGACTCGAGGGCTTACGCTGTTGTCACAGGTAGAGCTCCGCAAATACACAGTTCGCTCCACAGACAGTGAGGACATTTGGATGAGACAGTTAACTGTCTATAAAGCAGGTCTCCTTATTAGCACACAGTTGCATAACGGCGGTTCAGGATCACAGCAATCCATTTCAAAGCTAAGAGCCACTGACTCTCTCTCGTGACGCCTCCACGTCACCGCCTCTTCCGACTTCAACACACGCTGATCCTCAGAGGAACCTGAGGCCTCGAAGGCCTCATTCAGACTGTCAGGCAGGATCGGATTTTTGGCATATCCAGATTGAATCCAGATTGATTTTATTAGGTCTAAACAGCAAAAAAAAAAAAAAAAACCACAAAAGCTGATTTTTGCAAATCAGATCTACATCACATGATGAGTTGATTTGAAGTGTGATTCAAATCGGATTTCTGCAGATGTGTTTTCAGTCTGGATGCTCTGCTCCTTCAAATCAGATATCAGAGTGCCTTTTGTAGGGTTCTATGACATAAGTTTAATTTTTTTTCCAAATTCTGTTTTATTTTTTTCCAAATTCGATTTTTCCCAATTTAATTTGTTGTAATTCTGCAGACCTGGGATTTTTTCGTTTTTCACAGCGGCTTTAGATCACAGATGGTCTTTGCACATATCCTCACATTTCCAATCAACAGTACGCTGACAGAATTTGCAAAACAGCAGATCACCTGATGCATAGAAGTCATTCGGAAACTGCCTGGCTCTGTATTTTGGGGTAAGTGACAAGTTTTCTATTTTTTTTTTTGCCGCCTTTGCCAGCGTCTCAGGCAGCTGCTTCAACATACCTGCATTATTTGGGAGGGAGGCAATAGTGTTTGTGAAGTGACGTATGGGTGGTTGCATGCATTAGCCCCAAATTCCATGATATTCCGTGTTTAAAAACAGATTCCACTTTTTATGGCCAATTCCGCGATTCCATCCAGGATTCCGTGATTGTGGAAATCACAGGGCCCTGCTTTTGGGTCACTCCATGGACACAGGGCGCCTGAATGGGATGTCTTGACGGACAAGACGGGATGCTAGACGGCCACGGATCCTGACAAATGTCCCCCCGGCGCATTCGGAAATTTGCTTGTCACCTCTCATCATCAAATGTCTCAAGGACGACATGCTCCCAGCAGTCACTGCTTTATGTGCATCACAAACCTCTCACTGCTCAGTGAAGCCTGCACACATGCAAAGAATTCTGGGAAAAAAAAATGGATCCACATACAAGATTAACATCAGCTGATAGCTGCAGCTAGTTTACCAGCTAATGAGCTAACGTTAACGTTACACGGAGACTGGATAAAATGACGGAATGTTTACCAAAACGTAACATTAGAGTTATACGAGCGTCTGACACGGAGCTGCTGCAGGCAGTTGAAGAGGAATTACGTGAGGAGTCCAACACGGGTCCAGAGGAAGAGAAATAATAGGTGTTGTGTGTGGGAGTCCAATGAGGGGTGCTGATGGCACAACAGCCACTTAAATCCAGCTGGGGGTCACCGGTGCTGCTGCCGCCTCATCAGCCTGATGCTAATCGCAGATCGCACATTCTCCAAACACCCCCGACCTGAGGCCAGGAAACCGCCTCTGTCCTGCACACAAATAAACTCCAAAACAAAACCCGCTGCTCTCTGTGGCATTCCCCACAGACAGCGGGAGGGCTGAGCAAGCAGGGGAGAGGGGGGAGAGAGGGGGGAGAGACTGAGCGCAGCCTTCCACCAAAATGTCGCGCAAAGAGCAAATCTCCAAAGTCTGGTAAACTATGTGACTGTTGCAACTTTTGTATTGTTTGAACTCTTTGTTGTAACTTAAAGGTAAATTATTGCCCTACTTTCCTCTGCAAGTTTTCGGCTAAAAAAAACCTCACATCATTTCATCTGTATTTTTGGCTACAGTTATATTTAACTCAATCTAGCAAAAACAAATAATGATGACATTGGTGCTTGTTCTTTTAAAAAAAGAAAGAAATGCTGGATTAAAAACACACTAACCCTAATTAATGATTTATTTCTTTTTAGGGTTAAGAGATTTATGATTTATGATGTTGAGGTTGCGTTTTCCTTACTACCTTAGCTTTGATTTATGTTCCATCCTAGCATCTTAACAGTAAACAATAAAACAAATCACATTTTTTGATCTGTCTGTCTGTCTGCAGATCTTTCCTTAATGCTCCAAACAGCCCTGTTAACCTGTGTGTAGCCTTCAAGGCAAATCCAGGGGCAAAAGCACTCACTTTGAAGGTTCGCTTTGAAGGAGACTCAAATTATTAAATTAAAATCAAAATACACCTTTATCATCTGCAACCAGATTCCATCACACTTTGAACATTTTCTCTTCATTTGTACACCTTTCCAGCTCTTCTAAGCAAAAGAATGACCGCATTTTAGCATTTTTCCACCCGTTCTCTGTGCAAATTCAACAGAAACTAAAACAGGTGGATGAAATCATGAGTAGAGACAAAGACTTCAACATCAAACAGCAAAGAAAAATCTGTCCACTGGTGCCAGTGATGATGCCCACAGCAGGGCTGCAACAAACCGGTGCCCTCCCTGCTGGCTGTCAAGTGAACTCAGTGATGGTGTACAGGGCTGTCATTTCTACCCATTGATTTGCAGCAGGTCAATAGGCTGCCGGAGGCACAGAAAGACAAACTGAACTGAACAAAGGCCCCGGTGAGAGGAAGGAACAAGTCTTTTTCTGTCTCCTTGTTTACTTGGCTGCTGGTGTGTGTGAGAACGAGCAGCAGATTGTGTGACAGACACCTGGATCACAGAAGCATGTGATCAGAAAGCCTGGAACTAATCCTCAGGACTTTTTAGAGCTTCACACTAACATTTTACAACATCCTCAAGCGATAACTCAACTGAAATTCAGGAATTACGAGACTAAGGATGGGCGTGATTAATTGATGATTGTTAAGGATTTTGTAGATCACGTGAAATTTCTATCGATCAAACGCAACGTAATGTAAATAGCCTACAGGTTGTGCTGCATTGTGTGAGTTTGGAAGCGATGCAATTAATTTCACTATGTGGCAGCAACAAGACATCTCACCAAAGGGGGGCGACAGCACTTTTAGGAAACAGAGAAAACGGAAATATAGTTACTCAGCTGCCTGAGAGCTGTGGCAGATATCAAACGTTAACATGAAGAGATCAAGGCAAAGTTTGGCGTGGGACCATTTTAAACTAAAAAATGACGAGGTTTGTTGTAAACACTTTGAAGCCGTGTATAAATACAACACGACAACGACCCCAGTGACGTACGACTTGAACGTAACAAAAAGTAACATTACAACTGACCCTGGCTGACGTCAAGCATCCTTCTGTCGATCTGCCATCATCTCCATCCGAGCACAGAGCAGCCGTGACGCACAATGGAACTTAATGTTTTAATTCTTTGACTTAATTTTTTTTTTGATTAAGTTATTATTGTTCGATATGATCGTTTTTTGGAATTGTTGAGGCTCAAGTGTGTTTAAGTGCATCATAGCGTTGGAGGCTAGCGCTCAGCAGCATTTACGTTACAAGCACTGCATATCTTTTTTGTTTAAGTTAAACGGTTGAATTTTAACTGCCTGTGTAGGAAGATTGTTGTTGGACTAAAAGTTCTTCTTGGAAAGAAGATTTAATTGAGGAAAAAAGATTTAATTGAGGAAAAACAAGCTGAATTTTATATTTTCTGTCATAGGTATTTTTAATATAAAAAAAACAATGATTAAATGGATAATTGATCATTATTTTCCCGATGATTGATCAAGGAGATTTCTTCAAATGGCCATCCCTATAAGAGACTATAAAAAACTTGTCTGTTAACTGTATTTATCATTGTAATAAAACACAAGAAGACGAGTACGTGTGCTGCAAATCCTCCAGAATGCCAATGCCAGTCAATGAGTTCACACCACAGCCTTCATTCCTACAGACACCAAACAAGCCGATGCTCACAACACACACTCACAAACACTCAAACACCATCCTTCCCATGTCGCGTCCAGGCTCAGAGAAACTCGGCCCCCTGGGGACAGGCAGATTAACATATGACAGAGCTTGTTAACCCTGGACAAAGAGAGATGCTAATCTTGTACAGTCGGCCTCTACGGTCCTGAAACCGTACACAGACATCTACTGGGACAGAGAGAACGCCAAGAAAGACAAGAAAGAAGGATGGAGGGATGTTCAGCAGTAACTGAGGCGTCAGTGTGTCCCAGAAACTAGACAATACTTTGGGGAGGCAGGGCAAGAGGGTCCATCAGCCCCAAAACAATCAGGGCAGAGACAGAGCCCAAAGACTAACAAGGCCCCAACAGCGAGGACCCTGCAGCCTGGCTGAGCTCCACGGCCTGCAGGGACGACCAGCAGGGCAGCGCAGGGCTCAAGTGTGTGGATACTGATCGCACAGGAGGAGGCGGGAAGCCAGGCGAGCAGATCCACAGATGGGAAGGACCAAGACAGACAGAGACAGACAGAGGAAGTGCATTAATAAGACAGGTTCCTCTGATGCAGTTAGCTCTCTCCCCTGGGAGATAAGAGAGATAGTGGTGGCACGGCTTTTACGAGCGGATAATTTAAAGGGGGGGGTAATAAGGGACAGAAGCGGTGGGCTAGTAAGAGAGACTGAGGACCTGACAGAGTGGCAGCAGAGAAACTAAGGCTAATTTGTAACTTGAAGAGCTGCTGGATCCTCTCCATAATGGGCCGTCTGCCCACAAACAAGCTCTTCTCTGGAGATAAATGAGATCAGGCCAGCCCAGGACCAGCTGGTGGCTTGGATCAATGACGCCAGATAGAGCAGATACAGAGACGGAGAAGGAGGGCAGAACCAAGGCATCTGGACAGGATGGCAGACACACACCCGAGAGGCTTCAGCGCTCTCTCGAGATTTCACACGGGGACACGGACACACGCGCGCAGAGTACAAGTGGAACGCCTGTGTCCGTAAGAGGATTATGTCCTCCTGTTTGAAGTGGAACAAGGCACGTTCCAGATGGAATCTGATCCTTCGCAGGACAGCAGACAGGTTGGATGGTTGACCAGATCGGCACCTACAAAATACAGAACAAACCACACAACTGCCCTTAAACCTCACGTGATGAGTCAGAAACTCCACTTTACACCATCCACAAAAACCATAAAGATATAAACTTAGCACTTCACAAAAAGTGGATGGCACCTCTTCACAGCAGCATGCAAGATTAGAAATTTCACCAGGAGAAATTGATACGACATAGAAATAAATTGGCTGCAGCTGCCTCTGTTAAAGCGAGAGTATCATTCTGTCAGCACCAGTGTCTGGCAAAAATGCCTGTCACTCCACACATGGCTCCAGTGAGGGCAGGCTGGGTCGCCTCTGACATAATCCTGAACACATCAGCCTCTGGTCCAGACCAGCAAACGTTAAGTAATTTCAGCATATCAGAAGATCCCATTCCTCAAATACCTGTCAGCCACAGGTGGAACACCAAACCAGGCAGATGACAGAGCAATCAACATTTTTTGCCCCTTTTTTTAAAACATTTTTGAAGCTGCATTACACCAGCCAACCTGTAGGGTTGATATAAAGCCGAATATCACACCGGACCGGTATCCCAGACTTTCACCACTAGGTGTCACATGTCTCAGCCAACTGAACAGAGTGACACAAAGTGTGCTGTGACAGCCAATCAGCATTGAGATTCTCTTGAGGTCACTGACGTCCAGATACACTTTATCACGTAAACTTACACCACAGACTAACGCAATGAACACTGACATGATGCCGTCAAGTTTTCCAACATTTCTGAAACTCAGACAATACAGTGCACAAATGTTGATTATTAGTTCATGATAGAAAACCCCCTTTCACCTGACGTTAATAGCTAATGCTAACGTCTGTGCATCTTGATAACATACAGAGTTGTGCAGCTTGAGCTCTGAACTGATTAGTGCTTACGGTCTGGCTGTCATTCATTTTTGTGTATAGCCTAATCAAACATCATAATATGTTCAGCATATTGTTTTGTTGCTTGTTGTTAATGCAGTATCAGTTAGATTTATGGGCGTCATCGGGCCGTTGGGTGTCGGTACACGTTGCTGCTGATGTTTTCTTTCAATTTGCCAGAATCTCACATCTCTCTTATCTCTCTAATGATAATTGCTGGTTGAGCTGATTTGCATAAAGTTAAACCAGTTTAAGCCCATACACCGGACTGGATCGGTAGAACTGGACACCGACCCAGGTACTGTGCCACGAGAAATTTGGTCCTTAAGCCCAGCAACAGGGCTGTGAACCATATCCATTATCCATCCTCCCACCAGAGGAATTCAGAACGTCCAAACACAGCAAATTACTGCAGCTGCTGGCAAATACAGCCTCAAAACCACGCCGCCAGCTGCCAACTGCATGCCCCAACAACTGTGACAACCAAGGCTGCCATCATGACTGGGAGCACAGATGACAGCAATGTTTATCTCTGCTTTATCTTTACCGCTGGGCCAGTGGCAGTTTCCTCAAGCCTCAATCGTACAGAAAACAGAGAAGGAAATTCAGCCCAACTCAAAGTTTCTGTGGACTTCTGATAATCTCTGAACAAGAACCTACTGTGCTGTTGTTGCCATGGATTAAAACAGGGCAAGGGATGATGCTGCTAATTTTTCATGGCATCAAGAAGCGCACTGGTCACGGGTTTGGGCTGAAAAAAGCCTGATGACCAGAGGCACAGGCTTGCCCTTGTCACAATTGAGAAGTTCAGAGCTGGGGGGATTTCATTCTGACTCACACACCCACCCGACACCCGTCCTCAGGCTAAGGGCAGGCTGACACACAAATCTATTAAAGGGACAATCATCTCCCCACTCAGCACGGCGGCATGGGTCGAGAGGCCAGCTGGGAGAAAAAAAGGTTATTAGAATGTAAATTGCTCTTAAATTCAAGCACAAGAAAAGAATTCCATGTGAAAATAGTCTGTAGCAATTTTTAAGCACGTGAAGCACAGAAGAACTGCAGTAGAAAAGGCACGTTAGTCAACTTAATATTGATACATCGTTATAAATTAACTGACTTTGATGGCAACTAAGAAATGTTTTTATTAGCTTTTTTAACTGGACAACCATTTTATCAATTAATATATTGTTTTGTTAATAAAATGCGAGAAAATTGTGAAATATTCCTTTAATCCAAATATATTCAGTTTTCTATCATATTTGACAAAGAAAAACAGGAAATACTCGGATTCGAATGTTTAGCACTTACACTGGCAACTGTTTCAGCTCTAGTTCAGATCATAAATTACTGACAGTAAAAATGGTAAATAATGAAATAAATAAACAATAGAAAACCATTTTCTTTATGTACCAGTGCCCAAACAACAGACAGAGACAGACACACAACCAAAGTATCAATTTCAAAATATACTAATCAAAGATAAACAAGCAAATCAGATTTTTTTTAAGACACTTGATATAATTTGATCAAATTTCAAATATTAAATAGTTAAAAAGCCTATTCATTAATTAATTTTAATATTTTCTTATGTGCAATAGAAGCTACATTGTCATGTAAGCCCTCTGCTGTCATTTTACATATTTTGTGCATATTGTATTTATTATTATTACATATTACAATAGGCAGCAAAGGCTTCAGCTATGCTTCACACAACAGTGACCATGCAGTCATGTGGTGACGTGGAATCATGACAGAAAAACATCTGGAGCTTTTACTCCGAGCTGGTTTCTTCACAGACAGACTGATATTCTCCGAGGCTGCAGGGGGCAGTGTATCGCAAACTCACATCGACAGCTTTGTTTCGCTCTGCTTCATACTGCTACTGAATAAACTGAGGTGAAACGAGGGGGGAGTTCGACACACTTGTGAGACTGGCGCGTGACGAGGGGTGGGACAAAATATCGATACTTCAATATATCATCATCCTGACAGATACGATTATCTTGATCATTTTGGTCACTATAATTGTGATGTCATATTTCATACTGTTACATCTCTAGTAGTTAGAAAATGCAAGATGTGTATGGAAGGGCGAACCCCCGCCGCACGGGACATGGGGCGTGTCTGATGGCGTGCTGTGCTGACACTCGCCACCTTTGCAGACGTGTCCAGCATAAATCAAGCTGAACACTTCTGTGGTTCTGGCTTGTCCGAGTGCAGATATATCCCATTAACAACTCATTACCAACAAAGAAGAGAAGATGTAACTTTAGCCAACTCCACGATGGAAAGGAGATTAATGTACCCGATTTTTATATCTTTTTTTGTTCATTTTTCATGATTAAAATAATCAGCTTAATTTATTCAAGCTCAGTTTCTGACAAATCCTCTCCACACAAAAAGCCTCAAGCAGTCGTCTACATCCTCTGGCTAATAATCTCTTTAATACATAAATTCATAAAAACTGTGCAGGTTTTAATGGCAGCTAAATTGAATTTCATATGATTTCATTAGGCCTTCTGTCGGTCCTCCATTTCCCTGCCTCATCCACCAACACTGTGAGTCAGCCATTCTCTCATCCGTGCACAGGAGGGGGGAGCCGACTAGCTGATGGCTTAGCCCACCTCTGACTTAAGAGTCCTGGATTGTCTCCAAGCCCTGCGTGGCCGAACCTAGAAAGTGCTCATCATGGTCGCCCCGGGATGCCATTTACTCAGGATGACATCAATACCTCATGGTCGATGGCCACGCACTATTGACCAGCCCATGCCCACCGTGGCCACAAAGAATGAGACAATTGATGTGGCTGTCTGTGGCACCTCAGGGGAGAAAGACAGAGTTGTGGGCTCAGGATAAAGATTTCCAATGCTTGCATGTTTGCAGTTTATTAAATGCTCTTGGCCAGGCTTTGGGAGCTGGCAGTGCTTTCTCCTCCCCATTGTTCTACAGAAGGGGAGTGTAATCTGTCTTGTTGCACTCCCTCACCAAAAAGAGCCAGTGAAGGAGCAGCTCCGGGGCCCTCCGGTCCTCACTCACCCTCACACCACAATAGCTGATCACTTTTGGGGGTGACATTAATCACCTCTGATTACATGCCAGCTTGAGTCTGTGCGCAAACCTCTCTGAGATGTTTCAGCTTTGCAAACTCCCTCAAAGGTCTGAGGCCGTTGCTGCTGTATAATGTCAGATATGCCCCTGAGTTAACTGGATTATTTGACGCGCAAACAGAGTGAACATCCGCAAAATTATTAGCGCTAACGTTAAATTCGCCGGCTTCGCCCGCCTGAAGCGGCTTAAACATTTCTCAGCACTCACACCACTTGGCCCATCACAGAACAATGGGCATCCGCGATGGAGGATGGAGGGGAAGGAGGGGAGATAAGAGAAAAAGTTCATGGAGGGAAAAGGCAACAAAATGGTCACACAAAAGAGGGAACACACTCTGAAAATGAGAAAAAAGCTCAAACTAAACGTTGTATTTGTTTGAGGCCAGCGTAACAGGTCTGTGAGCACTTAGAGCAGCCATGCAGCCCGCTGCCACCGCCCCATCAAGCCGTTTCAACGGGGAACAAACTGGAGCTGAACCGGAGCGGCTCTTCGTCTAAAAGCTGAGGTGACACTAAAAATAACATGTTGGACATTTTCAGCTGCATATTTAACACGAATATTCATTCACACAAAGAGCCACCATACTGCTGAAGTGCTTTTTTAGTTTCCACTAAATAAGTACAACTAAGACTAGTGTCTGTAACGGACGACAGACATTACGTTAAATTCAAACAGTCGCGTTTAATGAATGTTAATTAGCCTGCCATTAACGTTAGCGTTAGTTCCGAACTGACGTTAGCATGCTAGCTACAGCTAAAACATTCTCGCCCTTACCAGTCAGTGCAGCGGCGAGCTAGCAAAATCCTCTCGAGCTACGCCCTGCGTTAGCAGCACACCCCGTCCGAATCCGCGCGTGGGGAAAAAAGAAAGTGAGGATGAGGATAAAAATGCAACCGGGATGAACGGAAGAATATCACGGGAGAGCGAAGCGAATCGTGCCGAGCCGACAGACAAGAAACTTCTGGGTCTCAGGCGCCGTTTCTCTCAAGTGATGCGCGTTCCCTGAAAGGAAGAAAGGAGGAGAATGACGCTTCACTCCGCTCACACACACACACACACACACACACACACACACGATAGTAGACCGGTGAACGGATGGATGGACAGGCGGATGAGAGGACAGGGCTGTTGCTGCTGCCTTCAGGTGCTGTTGGAAATGTTGAAGCAATAAAAGCTCGTCATACGAAGACCTATGATTCTTTAGAGCTGTTACAAAAAATAAATAAATACATCATAAACAACATTAATAGATCATGTTGTACTAAAGCGTGACCATACAGGCACCGTGTGTCAGTTATTAACAGAAAACAGGCTCGTTAATTTATCAGTAAGTTTACAAAAAAAAATATATAGCCTATATTTTATTATTAGTAGAGAAGAATAGCTAAAATGTGACTATACAACAAATATACCAATATGCAATGATTAAAAGCTACCTCTAATGTAACCTTAAATGTGTAAGCCAACATTTTTTTTCTTTTTGTTATTTTCCTCCCTCCTGAGT
>JAPQLA010000009.1:19376696-19387755 GCA_029822935.1 Naso vlamingii
TTCCGACTGTTTTCACACAGTTTAATCACTTCTTTAACTGTTTGGTGTGCATGTGGCATATCTTACCAGAAGAAGCTAATGCTGTTAATCCTCACATTGGTGACATCTCCTTCGAATCCACGACCCCGGCTTGCCGTGTAAAGTGACAGAGTGATGCGTTTCAAAGACCCTCAGCTCGGTTCTGTGTAAATAACATTAAACAGAAGGCAGGTTATTGGTGAGTCTTTGACGCAGCACTGACGCGGGGTCTCTGTGTAAAAACGGCCATTGATGGCTCTTGCGTAGCGTGATGAATTGTTCGCGTTGAGGTGCTTTTTCTGTTTACCTCCAAGTATATTTCAGTCTCTTGTCTAATCCTGCAGGTGAACCTCCAAAGGAAATAGGCTGTGAGTTCTGTGGGGAATATTTTGAGAACCGTAAAGGCCTCTCCAGCCATGCACGCTCTCACCTGCGCCAGATGGGCATTACTGAGTGGTCTGTGAACGGCTCACCCATCGACACCCTGAGAGAGATCATCACCAGAAGGGGCCTTCCTTGTGCTCTTCCTCTAAAGCCTCTTAAAACTCCACCTCCATCCTCTCCGGGACCCCCACGATCACCCCTGTCAACCTCCTCCTCTCCTTCAGCGACCCTTCTCAGTCGTCTGCCCTTCGCCTTTGCGCGCCCCTCCAGCCCCGCTCAGCCTGCGGTCTCTAAATCAAGCTCAGCGCCTCCGTCGTCATCCGGTGGGCTGGTCCTCAAGCTGAAGCCTGAGCCGGTGCAGCTGGAGGTCACCACGCCTGCAGCTGTGGGAAGATCTGCCGGCTTCTCTGGTGAACCTCCCAGCTGGAACTGCTCTGACAGTGCCCTTCCCCTCAACCTAGGTAATACAAGTCAAAGTTTAGCTCCCAAGGGTTTTTTATTAACTGAATGGAAAATACATTTTTCAGAAAAACGCTCACTTTCATTTCTTGTCAAATATAAGTTGAGGAGATTGACGCCTAACAGCTAGAGACTGTTGTTTGTCAATGCAGCCATGACCTTAATTACGCATAACTTGAACTTTTAACATACTTTAAACAAAAAAGTTCTATAAAATGCACCTTCATATAGTTTTCATTAGGACTGTGCAAAAAAATTGATACAGCAGTAAATCGTAATATTTATTTTCATGGTATCTGAACTGTATTGTGACCCATGTATCGTTGTAGGTGTCATATTGTGAAGTCATTGCTAAAACTCAGCCTTAAAGTTCAGTGACACAAAAGAAAACTTTATTTTCATGCATTTAATTTTTTGTGTGTCCACTGTTTCAGTGTGTCCAGTTAAAGAGCAAGATGCATTTAAATGTCATTTTTCATGTTGTTCTCATGGCAGCTACATCAGTGTGTTTGGTAATTTTCCACTACCATTCAAATTGGAAAGGCAATTTTGAATTAAATTGTTTTAACTCAATTTGTCTTTAATGTGATGTGATGTATTAAGAGGGCCTAGATCATACACAGTAACTTGCATCTGGTTTTACATTTTCAGTAAGCTAATTTGAATATTGAAATATATCGCAATGTGAATCATATCGCAGTATATTGTGATATAATCATATTGTGAGGTTATTGCTGATACCCTGCCCTAGTTTTCATAAAGGGAATAATGAGCTTTAGTTTTGTACCTGGCTGTAAATGTCTTTATTTCTGATGTTAAATATGTGGGGCTCTGCGGAAATTAACTTGTTTTGGAGACAGCCTCTAGTGGCCGTAAGTAATACTGCAGTTTTTGGCACTTTACAGTTTGCCGCAATTTTTTTTGTGGCCACAGATGTTGCTGCTAGGCCTGTACAGTAAATATGAGGTCACCAACAGCAGACAGCCAACTTGGATAGCTAAGCTTCTGGCCTTGCTCTGTCAGATGGTAAAAAATCCACCTACCGCCCCTTCAAAGCCAAACAATTAACTTTTGAGTTCTTAATTTGACCTTACCTTTACCTTTTTGTGAGGTTTATTGGCCAAACTAATTCTTGGCCTGGACCAGCGGTCAGATGCTCCAAGTTACAAAACACTCTGTAAACTTGCAAATTATCATTTTCACATTTTAATGAGACAAATGAGATATAATTAGTTAGTTTGTGAGCTTTAGAAGTGCTTGTTGATGGATTCTTTTACCATCAGTCTGAGGCAGACGAGCTGTTTCCCCATTTCTAGTCTGTGTATGCTAAGTTAAGTTAGTCGGCTGTTGGGTGTGTTTTAATTTTTCTGTTTGAAAATTACAGTAGTAATAATCTTCTCTGTAACTCTCAGCTGCAAAACATGCTTGCAAATACAGCAGCTGATCCAGTATTTTCCTTTGTAAACTAGAGGAAAAACAACCATTAAGTTGGTAAATGTTCGAATAGTGCCATAATACTGCACCATGCATAGTTGCATTTTATCTGTAATGCTAGTAATGTAGTCCTAGTCCGTTCGTACTCTTTGAAATCATTATATGTCCATGTCATTGACCTGCTGTCTCTGGTCTTTCCAAAGCCATGACCCATGAAGTGGAGCCTGTCAGAGACATTCGCTGTGAGTTCTGCGGGGAATATTTTGAGAACCGTAAAGGGCTTTCCAGCCACGCCCGCTCCCACTTGCGCCAGATGGGCATTACTGAGTGGTCAGTCAACGGCTCGCCCATCGACACCCTGAGGGAGGTAATGCACAAGAGAGGCGTAGGCGCCTCCTCTCACTCAGACCAGGGAGTGAAGAAGGAGTCGAGCCAGGGAGCCAGCAGTCCCCCATGGGAGAATACAGGGAGCGCGGGCGGTTCAGAGGGTTTGGGAGTTTTAGGCTATCAGTCCTCCAAATACCGTAAATCTCCTCTCAGTTTGCTGCAGTCGGGGTCGAGGCTCCATAAGCAGGGACTGGGGTCTGTGGGCACTTCTGCTACCCCACCTGCAGGGAAGTTCTTCAGGAATTCCTCGCTGGGGAAAAGGCCTCTGTCTGAAGATGTTGCATCAGTGGAGACTGGCCAATCACCAACACATCAGCTTAAGACTTTCTCACCTCTGCCACATGATTTCTCCTTCAAAAGAAAACCCTCCCCAGACAAGCATGGACACCAGGGTGAGTCACTGGCTATGTTTACATGGGCTGCAATAATCCAACTATTGACCTTATTCTGAATAAGACAATATTTCCATTTAGGTGTTTACAAAAGTTGCTTATAGAGTATTGCATTCATATCCCCTTTTACATGTTACATAGCAGAGTCTGATTGATGACCCACGAGACGCACGTCCACCTCATGTCATACGTCAGATATTCTCGTGAAATTCTGGAAGTCAAACAACAACAACAGGACAGTCGAACATGTTACTTCTGTTTCACCTTTTGAGTTTTTATTTTCTAATTTTCCAAAAACTCCATGATATCCATTTCTCTTAAAATATCTCACATGGGGTTAGCTTCTGCCTCACCCCAGAAAAGTTGGGACCTCTTTTTAACCTTGCTGTCAGTCATCTTTTCTTTTGAAGCTAGCTGGAAACTTGCTGCTGGAAGCCAGAGTATGCGTCGTCAAGCAGTCTGACTGCCCTAAACTATGTGTCGGGGTTTTAGAACACTGTGAAAACTCTGATAGGACGGCAGGTGCATCCATGTGTATAATAATGTGACTAAAACTGGCATACTCCGTGTCTTAATCCGATTATTGCTTACTCTGACCATGACCTTATTCAGAAAATGCTGTTTACATGGCAGTGTCCTATTCAGAGTGCTATCATAATCGGGTTAATATTAGAATATTGGTGTCCATGTAAACGTAGTGACTGATAGGCGCCTGTCGTTCTGTTACCCAGATACAAATACTTTAAAAAGAGAGCTCCATTTACCTAACTCTTTTATTGTATTTTTTCAGATCCCAGTTGTGAGCTGTGTGGCTTCTACTTTGAGAACCGTAAAGCTCTGGCCAGCCACGCGCGAGCCCACCTGAGGCAGTTCGGTGTGACTGAGTGGTGTGTGAATGGATCCCCCATCGAGACGCTTAGTGCCTGGATGCGCAGCAGGCCGCAGAAGGTGTTGGAGATGCATCGTAGCTACATGCAGGGGAGCCGCTCCACCCTCAAGAAGGTGAGAGAAGCAGTTAGCTGTAAAACTCAGTTCATTTCAGTGTAATACTGCAGGTCAGTGCAGGTGTTTTTATTAACAGAGATTGCGCCGGCTTTATCTTTGGCCTCTGACACTTCTACAAAATCTGTTGTTGCAAGTGTGAAGTAGAAGAACTTGTGCCTCCCACAAAGCTAAGCAGCTATACAATACAAGATCACAACCTACTGGGCTACTTTCCTGACACGCTCGCTTTCTTCACTTTGTCTTTGAAAAGGCGTCAAGCGTAGAGATCTAACGCGCCGCAGCTGGTGGCGAGACAGACATTTTGTGTCTTGGAAAGCTTCAGACGTGTTGTCTAACAGCTTTGAGCCTTACTGTAGATCCTGTGTCTTTACACCCAGCAAAAATCACTGTGAGGACAGATGCCAGAACAACTCAGCTATTGACTTGATAGTTGCCATAGTAACTAGGGTGCCTGGCAGCTTATGTTTCATCCTCTGATAAATTATGGCATGCTGTTGATAGAAGAAAACGTACGCTTTTTTTTTTTCTCCTTTTCTCCCTCCTGAATTAGTTTCTGGTGCATTTGCGTCACTGTCACACCTTTTCCCTGAGCTGCTGTGTGACACACATGCACAATGGATCACTTCTTTTAACGTCCTTGTAGGCATATTGCAGCCGAAAGGTTCTCTTTCATAATTGAGAAATGAAACCAGCCGAGCCTCGTATGTTTCACTGTAAGGCCCATATCTAAGGATCAACTAGCAACCGATAGCAAAGACTTCCCATATAGATCACAAATTGATTGGTCCATTGACATCTAATTAATCAGCAACTATTTTGAAAATTGATTAATCATGAAGTCCTTTTCCAGGCTATATTACCAAAACTCAGTGGAGGATGCGCTACTTTTCTTTAAATGTCTATCAAAGCTCTGTTTTATTTTATTTTATTTCTTTATTTGACAGGGACAATGCACACCTCTTTAGCAGTAACACAGTTAGCTATAAGCTAATTTTCATGTGTAGTCTGTGGCCAGAAAACAGAGTAACATCTCTGCCAAAAAGAAAAGCTAACACTGCAGTATAAAAACACTAACACAAGATTTCACAGCATTGAAGCAAAACAACAACAATAATAGCACAATTTCACTGCATTAAATCACCACCACCACAACAATACCAACAATACAATTTTAACAACAATAGGACAACAAAAACAACAAGACTTCACAACATATGTTTTTGGGGTTGGACTGAACAAAAACATTTTTTCAATAATGAAAATAATTGTTTAGGTTTAGGGCTGCAGTTAAATGAGAGGCAAAAATAACTGTCCATCGTAATTTCTCACAGTAGATTTGTGAAGTCATCAGGTGTCTTGTTTTATTCTTGATCAACACTCCAAAACCCAAAGAAGTTGAGAGTATGTTGATACAAAACAAAAAACACAACAAAACAAACAAACAAAAAAAAAAAACAGGCAAAAGTTCATCAAAGTTTGAGCTTTTCGTCTGATAAATAACATAAAGTATTTGTTCATTTTACCAGTTCAGTGTCCGCCCTGAGATTGGGAGGTTAGGGTTTGATCTCCTGCAGAGTCGCGATAAGAGATGCCTCCCTGCTTGGCACTCAGCATCGAGGGTTGGATAGAAGAACCTGTGGCATACTTGCATCAAGGGGTGGGAATCGCCAGAGGCCCCACGATACAATACTGAAGTCACGATACGATATATCACAACACCTAAGTTACGGTGCAATTTTATCACGATACTTCAGTCATGGTATAATATTGTTACAACACTTAAGTCACGACGTGATATTATCATGATAATTAAGTCATGATGTGATATTATCGCAATTTTGCAATATCATATATTGTGTTTTTTTACCTGTTTCAACTGCAAATCATTTTCCCAAAGTAAAACTTTGTCAACATCATCCGTTTCATTTAATAAGATAAAGTTTTCAACCTATTCATCCCACTTCAATAATTTCCTGTTGCATTTTTTATTACCTAGACATTGAGTGCTTAGCGCCATCTAGTGGCCTGAAAAGTCAATTGATTTTTATTATTCAGTTACCCAAAAAGCGGAGTTTGTATTTACTACATTTATTCAGAATTTATGTAATAAAATATGGATACTCGGTTTCATGAAATTGATACAATATCGTCACACAAGAATATCGCGATATTACGCTGTAATGTCTTTTTTTCCTCCAACACTACTCGCGTCATGTCCATGGGGTGGACTTGTACATCGAGCCATCTCACATTACAGAAGCAGGATAGGCTCCCACCCTATTGGCCTCCATGGACCCCAAAGGCTGCTTTATTAGTTAATTTATCATCAAATAGTTGATAGTATATTTTTGTTAGTTGACTAACCAAGATAATTACTTACAGTGATAACTCTTGCTCCAATCCAACGTAGTTGGAAATTGTAACTCCAGTTTGTTAGGTCCATGTTAAAAAGCCCTGCACATCCCTCACAGGTGTTTGTTCCCCTGCTGACCTGACCTTCTGGGTGAAGTTGAGTGTATCTACTGTATGCCGGGAATTGTGTGATGTCACCTGTTATGCTGCTCATGGTGAAGCTTAAATCTCAGGCTTGCAGTGCTTCTTTCAGCCAGTTGCATTCAATGTGAAAACTTTGACCTAATCTTCCTTGGCTGAATGTAACCTTTCCTATCAGGAGGGGAGTGTGTGGTTTACTCATCACACACTCACTGTCTTGCTTCCCATCACCAGCTCACTTGGACTCGATGCACTCTGTGTGGACATTCCTCAGGGGTCGTCCTGTTGGTCAGTTGGCCAGCCAGCTCTTTGATGTGGACGTTCAGTTTTAAAGCTGTATATAAACAGTTGATTGTGGTGTGTGAGAGTTTTCTCAATTTCCTTGTTGTGTAAAATGTCTTGCTACAGTGTCTCGCTTTTGTCCTCTGACCCCAAAATAGAAGGGTCATTAGTCATCAAGTTTTCATTGTGTGGTTTACTCATCACACACTCACTGTCTTGCTTCCCATCACCAGCTCACTTGGACTCGATGCACTCTGTGTGGACATTCCTCAGGGGTCGTCCTGTTGGTCAGTTGGCCAGCCAGCTCTTTGATGTGGACGTTCAGTTTTAAAGCTGTATATAAACAGTTGATTGTGGTGTGTGAGAGTTTTCTCAATTTCCTTGTTGTGTAAAATGTCTTGCTACAGTGTCTCGCTTTTGTCCTCTGACCCCAAAATAGAAGGGTCATTAGTCATCAAGTTTTCATTGGTCGCTTAGTTGCAGGAAAAAAAAAACATCAAGGAAAAAAGAAAAAAACTGAAACTCTATTGGGAGCTTTGCCAACCTGTATGGCAGGAGCATGTTTAAATGTAATTTGAAAGGACATACACAGGAAGTGGTCACACTCAGTAGTCAAACAGGAATCACATTTGTCTCCACGGTTGGTTCCTGCGTTTATTACATGGTAAATAATGTGTCGGCCAGGAAATCCAAAGTGTGGGATTATTTTGAGAGGATAAAGGACGACTCAAAGAGGGTGACATGCAAACTCTCATTCGTTGACTACAAACATGATGTATCATCTGAAACATGTAAATACATGCCCGTTAGCCATTTAGCGTGGCCTAACTAATGTTAGGAAGACTAGATAAATATTTTGCAATATGCGCTATTAGGCTTATCCAAATGGTATTGGGTAATAGGTAAGCATGTGGACAAATAGTCGACTAATGGCCCTAAATGACGACTTTTGGTTTGGGGGCAGCGCTCCTCACCACAAGTGAAACTTCTGTCTGGTAATGAGTCACTAGTCCCCAAATGTGACATCTGCCACGACCCTGCTTCCTTAAAGAGATACGCCAATTTTTTTTTCTTTTTGTTATTTGCCTCCCTCCCGAGTTCCAGACAAGAAGATAGATCCCATTCTTTTGACTGTGTGTGCAGTAACAAGGAAGAGACAGGCAGAGCTCACCCACCGCTAATTAGCTTAGCTCAAACACTGGTATTCAATGGGAAGTGCTAGCCTGCCTCCACCTAAAGTCATCAGATAAACTTTCCAACAATTCTAAACGGTCCTGTTTGCTTGTTTATGACTTGTTTATTTACTATGTTATGTTATTTTTATTTTTGGATTAGCACTTTATGTCATTTCAGAATCCCAATACCTGCTGCAAGTAATCAGCAGGGTGCATGCACACCAGTAAACAGCAGAAGAAGAAATACTTAAAGTACTACATTAAATACTAATCTGTGTCTAAAAATAACAACATGGTAAATAAACAAGTCACAACAAGCACACAGGACCTTTTAGAGTTGTTGGAAAGTTTACCTGATGACTTGAGGTGGAGACAGGCTAGCACTTCCCATTGACTACCAGTATTTGAGCTAAGCTAATTAGCGGTGGGTGAGCTCTGCCCGTCTCTTCCTTGTTAATGCCAGCTGAAAAAATGGTATCTATCTTGTCTGGAACTCAGGTGGGAGGCAAATAACAAAAAGAGCTAGCGATTCCCTTTAATGACAGAGCTCACCCATCACTAATTAGCATTGGCTGACATTTCTTTTTTCTTTCTTTCCACAGTAATTAAAGCAATAATTTTTTCTCTTTCCTTCATTCTTTCTTTCTTTCTTGCAGAGTTAGATGGGAGGATCATGACCACAGTCATTTCTGTACTGTAAATATGAAGTTTTAGCCAGCAGACGGCTAGCTTCATCTAGCAAGCTGTTTCTCCCTGGCAATGTGCTAAACTAAGCTAACCGACTGCTGGCAGATGCTTCGAATTTACCTTAAAAATATGGTATCAATCTTCTCATCTAAGTCTCAGTGCATAAGTGTCTGTATGCATGAAAGAGATAAGTGCTACATTTTCAACCTTGTGATGAAAGACCTTGTTTGTACAAGCAGCTCAATGGAAAGAAGTATCATGGAGACATGGTAGCTTGAGTGTCTCTTGTCGAAACAATGCTGAGCGTGAAACTCATCTCTCTTCCTCTTCCAGAGGAGCAGCTCACCTCTCACTGCATTCGCGGATTCTGATCATATCCTCCCCATCTCATCGCAGAAGACCTCCTCTTCTTCCTCCTCCTCCTCCCAGTGGTCTTCGTCTTTGGCTGTGAGCCTGGTGCGACCGCTGAGCCGTGAGGTCAGTCAGGGCTCCTCCAAGACCGCTGAGGGGGAAGCCAATCCACCGTCCGTTCCCATCAGGCCCGGCTGCAGCAGCCCCAGCCTCTCGCGTCCTGCTGGCGACCTTCCACTTCAAGCACAGGTGGCACGCAGCGAGCTTAACGTCCGCCTGCCCAGAGGTACGTAAGGATGCAGCGTATGTTCATGCCTCCATGAGCTCAGTTAGGTACAAATGCCTGCATGTATCACACACCCACTGCTGTACATGTTGTCAATGGAAAGCATTCTTGTTGAGGTAACGCTGGACTTGTAAAAGGCTGTGAGGAAAATATTTCAACCATTTGACCTAAATTCTCTCAGGCTGACTGACTGTTTTACTCCTTTTTTATCTTTATGTGAACAATGTGGCTCTCTGGACAAAAATTTACTCTAACTCAAGGACTACTGGATGGATATGCCATGAAATTTTAAATAGAGATTCATGTTTTTTCAGAAGATGACTCCCTTTGACTTTTACTTTAGCACCACCAGGTTGATATTTTTGGTTTTAAGTGAAATTTCTTGACATCTTATAGTGATTGATAAGTTCATGGCCTCAGGTAGAAGGAGTACATTTTAGAAAACATGCTGATTTGTCAACATAGTCCTCTCCCACATCTACACACTTACTACCTGTGAAAATCAGTGAGCTCTGTCTTCTCCTCTTGGAGAAGAGGTGGCAACCTGAGGATGCCAAATCAGGTGAAAAGTGTTCATGTTTTTAACAAATTCAGTTCTGCATTCCTGCATCACTTCTTGACATATTCTCCATTTTCTGAGTGCTGACTTGCAGTTTTCGATCATCTGAAACAGAAATACCACAGAAGTTATTAGCCTTAAATCCTCTGCATAACACTCAGAGTTGAACTACACATATATGTAAGACCTGTAAAACAAAAATACTTCTCCATTTGGCCGCAGACTTATCAGTCATTGCTCAATGATGCTGTGAAATTCAGTTCATTCCCCCTCAGGAAGATTTAGAACAGTACTGCTGATCCCTTTTTCTGAAGTGCTCACACACGACATTCCCACTGAGTTGTGTTCATAGCATGGTAACACGCTAAACTGAGATGGTAACCGAGGTAAACATATATCTACTGACCATCAGAATGTACGCTTTGTCACTGCGAGCATGTTAAGCATTTACACCCTAACAAAACTGCAAGCATGACTGCAGATATTTAAAAAAGCCGACTGACCACAGCCACACAATAGCAGGATTAACTGTGGGATGCTTTAGATGTAAGACAAATAAAAAGGGTCTGTTATACTAAAAGAACAACAGAAACACTGAAAGCGAGGTGTTTCATCAGGGGAAATAAATGAAATATTCTGAAAAGAGCCACAATAGTGTGGTAACTTTGTTTTCAGTGACAGTAAGTTGCCTTTTATCCTTTATTATCTTTTGTTTCTATGTAATTGACTCACATTATGTTTTTGTTTTATGTCTTTGTAAAGTAATGAAAGGGCCTCATTTTTACATCAAATGTACCGAAGGTTTGTACAAAATTAACCTTGTAGGTTCACAATCAAAAGGAATAGAGGCAGTTCTTGCATCTTCTGCGTTTAGTACAGATAAAATCTGCCTCATTGGCTTAAAACAAAATGGCTGTATTAACATAACAGTGGCGATAGAGGGCTGATGGACTCCATTAAAGGGATACGCCAACTTTCTTTTTTCTTTTGTTATTTGCCTCCCTCCTGAGTTCCAGACAAGAAGATAGATGCCATTCTTTCGACCGTGCGTGCAGTAACAAGGAAGAGAGGGACAGAGCTCGCCCACCGCTAATTAGCTTAGCTCAAACACTGGTAGTCAATGGGAAGTGCTAGCCTGCCTCCGCCT
>JAPQLA010000009.1:19397038-19414311 GCA_029822935.1 Naso vlamingii
TTCCTTGTTACTGCACGCACAGTCCAAAGAATGGGATCTATCTTCTTGTCTGGAACTCAGGAGGAAGGCAAATAACAGAAAGAAAAAAAAAAGTTGGCGTATGCCTTTAAGCATCATCTGCGATCTGTGCTGGATTTCCTTCAGTGTCAAAAAACAGCGAGCCTTACCTTCAGCTTCAAGAGCGGAAGAAGTCTCAGGGAGCACAATCCAGTGTGCAGGCTGGCGGTAAGTGACGACTGTGTTGGTGACAAGAAACTTGTGTGTTTCAAAGGTTGCAAGCAGGTGTGTTTTCATGTTGGAGAACTCATCTACCTTTGCATCAAAGTTTAGGTTGTTTGCACTGAATATTTTCTGTCGGACCCCTCAGAACTGGTCAGTTGGTGGAGGTCCTCTCAGACTTCAGAAATCAGGAGCCTCAGCACAACCTTAGTAGCAACTTCAGCACATCTTCAAATTGACTTAAGGATTCCCCAGAACTGATCCAAATGACACAATAACCACATCAGAAATTTCCTTGGCAGTGATCAAATGATCCTGACATGAATTTATTCAATTTTTTGAACATTTTCGGGGTTTGTGCTCCTGCGGGATCACCTTGATTCCTCGTCATCCTCTATTAATGTCTGGTCCTCTTAAAATGTGAGTGCCACTCAAAACACATTCTTGGCTCACTGCCTCATTTCTGTCGTCATTATGAAACATTTCAAACATCTCTGTAGTCGATTTCCTGAGTTTGACACAAAATTTGATGGTTGCTCGCTGCTCAAATTTTAGCTCCATGATGAATTTAAAATGCGTACATATCAGTGGTCACAAAAACAAGGCAACTCAAGTGCTGATAACGATCAAAAGATGTTACTTGAAATACTTATGAACGTTACATTATTGCTTACGCCTGCTCCATGCACATCACTGTGGAGAGCTCCATTCATTTGCAGCAGGAATAGTCTCAGTACTTTTTGATTGCACCTTTTACAACTGATGGGACCATCAGAGTTTGGAAGTATTTCCCTGTGGGTAAACATGTCAAGCCACGTAGTCAGTTTATCCATTACTAATAAAAAAAATCATGTCAATAGGTGCTTTGAGTTATATTTAATGTGGCAGAAGGAGCCCCCTTTAAGAGCATCTGCTCATAAGCTCAGTGAGGCGACAAATGAACCTGCATGTTGGAAAGACTTTAATGACTTTACTTCATGTTTTATGACACTAATTTTCTCATCCTGAAACCTTCGAAGCCTCAGCTGAGATCGATTCTTATTAACTTGACTCGTGTCTCTAAGCAAAAGCAATAACCCTGATCAATGATGAGGTTAATGAGTTTCTCAAAAAAGGGCCCGACAGCAGACCCTTGCATTAAGACCTTGTATTTTTTCAGTGTTTATTGATTGATGTCAGTGGACAAACTGTATAGAACACCGATATACTGTCGTTCTCTGCAAAATACACTTGAATTGATTTACAGGCTGAAAGGAACTAAACATGTTCTCCCTGTTGTTTTAGTTGGACATGCAGCTCCCACATTCATCCAAGTGACAATGTTGAGAACATCTGTGTGGATCACGTTGTTTTTATTCTGTTTGGTTCTCTCAGTGATGGGAAACTGCCGAAGACACAGCATGGGGACGAGTGAGGAGGCTCCACAAAAACTTCAGGGTTCAAGACCTGAACTACAGACACAGACGGTTCATCAGACAAGAAGAAGAAAGAGAAGTTTTCCAGGTCACTTATCAAGTGTAACTGATTGCATCATATCTCCAAAATGACTTTTAATGAAAACTCACAACCTTTTGTAAATATTTTGATTAAAAGTCATGTGGAAAATTACAGAGCCCGGGAGGTGACATGGAGCACGCACAGTTTGAATTTCACATGCAAGTTTTATGAGTCACACGTGTGTTTTATAATTTTTTTTTCTTTTTACTGCAAATTTACAAAAGGTTTACAAAACATTCATGCAGGAGAACAATTCCAGACAATGTTCCAGACAATGAAGGGAACAATAATACAGTATATACAGTACATATAAATGTATACTTATATATAACATCAAAATATAAAAACAAATACAAATAGAGAGGTACAGTAATGGCACGACACAGGAAGGGAGGAAGTTTTTAAAGAAAAAAATTTAAGGCATTTTAGGTGTCCAGAGCCTTTGCAGCTTTTCTGTTCTTTAGTCCTTGTAAAGTTCTGAGATAAAGGTTTCAGTTTTAAATTCTTGGATCCCCTGGGTTTTCCTCATTGCCCATTTACATTTATGAATAAAACAGTTCCTCAATAAAATAAAAAGTGTGTTTTATAAACAGTACACGCATTGTAATAAAACGGGAACATGAAACAGGACTAAAACGCACGTCCGATTTATAAAATGTGTGTGCATTTTAAAAATAATAAACACATCTGTGTCTAGGGTTGGGAAGTAACACATTACTTAGTAACACATTACAGTAATTTTATTACCTTTCCCAGTAAGTACTGGTAGAAAAATAGGGGATTACAATTGCTAAAACAGTAACTATATTACAATTACTGATACAAGTAATGCTGCATTACTGCGTTACTACAAAGGGATGTGTTTTTTTGTCCTCAGATATCCTATGACGATGAGATATATGTACATTTGCCAATATATATTTTTCTACAAGAGGCGTATTTGATTTGAGCGGTCGCTAATGTTAATGTTCTAAAAAGCTGCTGATGGTGTTGCTCTGCTTAAGCATGTCTTTAAATTAGTAGACAACAAAAAAAAGTTTTTCCAGTAAAGTGGATTAAGTTTAGGAAGATGGCTAAACAGGTTGTGCGTCACTTTTTTAGGACGTCAGTTGAGTTGTGAAAGTAATATAATTAAGTAACGAGTAACGCAATAATTGCTTTTGATACAAAGTAATAAGTAAAGTAAATGTATTACTTTTATGGGGAGTAATCAGTAATAATTAACTCATTACGGTTTCTGAGTAAGTTGTCCAACACTGTCTGTGTCACCTCCCGCGCTCCATAGGAAAATATTTCTTTGGTTATTTTGTTTCTGCTGCTTCAAGAAACAACCATGAAACACGCAACAACTTCTCCTGCAACGAGTATCAGATGTAGATGAGAAATCAAAGGATGCAGCCCTGGGGGACAATGGTTGGACATGTTTAGTATCAAAATCAGAAGGGGTCACTCACGCTGTAATGAGCTGTTTATACTGGACTCAAATGAGAAGAGAAAGATCTGGTGATGCTGCTGCAGCTGTGGATGTTACACTGCCTGCCAATACACAAACACCTTGTGCACACAAATATTCAGCGGCTACGCTTTGCATCAAAAGAGAAGAAAGAGTCTGAAATTTAAGAAATTACATAACAAATTAATCAATGAGACACAGATGGTAATAATTACAGAGGAAATATTTATTCTGTATTGTAAATGCATCAAAAACGGAATGTGAAGACACGTTTTTCTGAAGCATTTCTCCGTTAACATTTAACACATGCTATAAACATTCAAAAATAGCATCAACATAATGCATAAACAACTCAGTTCCTTAGAAGAGCAACAATGCAATGGAAAAAATAAGGACATGAATTTAGATTAAAGCAGGAATTGTATAAACCAAGAAAAAAGATGCTTAAAGTCTTATCAGAGGATGTTTTGCCAGCAAACCAAACTGGTCTTCCTTTGATGGATTACAGCTTCCTGATTGTCATGATGTTAATCAAAGTGTAACAAAAATGTCCCTCCAGCTTTGCCCTCTTCAGTCTCTTATGACAAACCCAGCATTGACCATGATGACACTTTCACCACTAAATCAATGTTATCTTTTTTTAAAATTTACTGAACATGTTAAAATAATACAGATACAAAGAGAAAAATAATAAAATAAAATTTACAAGCAAGGTCTTGAGACCCCCCACAACAGTCTCGGACCCCCCGAGACCCCCGTATTTCGCACCTTGGGAACAACCCCTTGATACTACTTGGCAATTTTTTATTATTTTTTTTTAGTTTAGTTTAGTTTTGTTTTGTTTTTACAGGGACAATGCATATTGATGAACATTTCAGTAAATATGCCAGAGTTAGCCAAAAGGCTAGTTCACATTTTTAGTCCCTGGCCAGATGTTACAATAGGCTCCCTAAAAAAGATGGTTAGTTGCTTTGAGCATGATTTGAATAGTTTTATAATCAATTAAATCGTGAAGTTTTAGTGTTCTTAGTTTGATTAATAATGGATTTGTTAGTTCTCTGTAGGTGGTTTTGTGTATGATTCGCATAGCTCTTTTTTAAAGGATAAAGATTGGATGTATATTTGTTTTGTGTCCCCCATATTTCCACACAGTAGGTCATGTATGGAAGTATGAAGAAGCAGTACAACATATAAAGGAAAGTTTGGTTTAGGTCTTTGGCTTTATTCAGTAACTACTGATTTTGATATTTTGGCTTTAATATAATTTGTGTGGTTATTAACTTGTCTATTAATACTCCAAGGAATGTAATTTTCTATACTCTTTCTGATTCTGTGCCATTTATCATGAGTTTCTTTTCTGAGTTGGTTGATTGGTTCCCAAATATTATAAAATTTTGTTTTGCTTAGATTCAGTGACAGTTCATTTTCGTCAAACCAGATCTTCATCCTGCTCAGTTCCTTTCACATAGTATTCAAGAGCCGTTCCTAGCTGTCTCCACAGCAAAGTAAATTTGTGTCATCTGCAAAAAGAGTGGTTTTAACACTTTTTGACATTTCAGATATATCATTAATGAACAAAATAATTAAATAGTGGCCCTAACACCGAGCCCTGGGGCACCACATGTGGAGTAGTGATTAGCAGTTGTGATTTATGATTTTGGATTTCGATGTATTGGTCCCTGTTCTGTAAGTAGCTTAATAACCATGATGGTTTGATGCCTCTCATGCCATGTCTTTGTAGTTTTTTTAAATTATAACTCATGATCTACGGTGTGAAATGCTTTTTTAAAGTCCAGAAATATTGCTACTGCATATTGTTTATTTTCTACTGCCTCAGTATTTTTTTTCTGTAAATTCTACAATTGCAAATGAAGTTGCTCTGTTAGCTCTAAAATTATATTGTTTGTACAGTACGTTATCTTTGGTGACAAGGAAGAGACAGGCAGGGCTCATCCACTGCTAATTAGCTTCGCTCAAATACTGGTAGTCAATGGGAAGTGCTAGCCTGCCTCCACCTAAAGTCATCAGATAAACTTCTAACAACTCTGAACAGTCCTGTGTGCTTGTTGGGACTTGTTTATTGACCATGTTGTGTTATTTTGAGACACAGATTAGCCGTTTAGTACTTAATTCATTTCTTCTTCTTCTTCCTCTTCTTTTTCTGCTGTTTACTTGCACGCGTGTTCTGCAGTTTACTTCCAGTAAGTATTTGATTGTAAAATCTAAAAATCCCACCTTCAAACTGTTTTTTGTTCACACGCAACCAATAATTCAAGTTGAAGGGATGAAGTGTCTCCTTCTCCTTTATCTTGATACTTCCACATTTCCTTGTCATTTGTTTTTAATCTTTTAAAAAGCTTAATTAAGAGGGAAACTGAACAGGAAAGGTTTGTATCTCTCTGTGGAGATTATATCCTTGGACCCCTGAGGAGCCATACGAAATTCCTAACTGGGCCTATTGTTACCCTACAAACTTCCACACAAACATCCCAAGGACACACACACAAAGTTGAGCAAAGGGCAGGAAGCAGTCTGAAATGCTGATTTCAGACTGTTTTGCAAACACTTTCAAAGTAAATAGACTGAAAACAGCAGAACAATACTTTGCAGTCCGTCAATCCCATGTTACATTGAGAAACACTTGGACCATAAGCTCCAATTTCCTGGTGAAATCCAGAAAAAATGAATCTGCACTTGTTTAACAAGATGTGTCCCACTTGTTGAAAATCCATCAGTTTCACATGTTAGTTGAAGCTGCTGTCACAAAGCTATGAGAGGCTTGTGAACAGATGAATGTGACAGATAATAGTGGAAAAAGTGCTTTTTCAGAGCTGTTCAGACCACCCTGACACTCCCCTGAGTCATGTTAGCATACACACCCTGGAATCTGACAAGGAGCAGCGTTCCACATTCACCGACATTTTTCTCTGCATATCAGAGATGTTCAAGACTTTGCCTGCAAAACCCACCATTGATTTAATGCATGAGAAGCAAATAATAATTTAGAGTTCAACAACTGGATACTCTTTTACTGAACAAACATTCATCTCCCCCTAAAGATTAATTGTGACATTTGCAGGGATCTCGTCACTTTGCACAGCACATTTACCCTACAACTATCTGTGCCTTCAAATGGGGTTGTGTTTACTGTGTTCACGCGAAGTGGCCATATGAACAACCCCCACTTGTCGTATTCACCAAAAGTAAGTGTAGACAATTTCTTGATCTAAATATAAATGGTCACCATCATTATCTTGTCTCTTGTTCCTCTGCATGGCATTTAAACACAAAGTAATAATGTTACCTTTCCAAACAGAAAGTCAGGAGGAGGACAAGAGATCTTTTGGCTTCCATAGTACTGTTTCCTAGTTATGCTGTGATTATGCGGTTACAGCTAAGATGCCAAGCCTTTTCTGTACACAAATTCGAGGCACGACCTCAAGAGTTCCAAATAAAGGCAGCATAAATACATGCAAAAAAAATCACATTCCTGTCAACCTCCACTGTACTTTGCAAATGTTACCGTGCTAACACACTAAACTAACATGGTGGACATGCTTAACATCATACATGCTAAACACTATCATGTTAGCCTGACTGTTGGTACTCGATGTGAGTTCTGCGTTGATGTGGTTTGCCATCTTGGACAGCTAGCTACAGCGACACCAGCTGCACAAATAACATGTAGTAATTAAATGCTAATGATAAATGTTACTGATTAAATTTCTACTATTTCTAACTTTATATTTGTGCAGGATTACAAGGCATGCTTTGTTGAAAACTGGATGTAATCTGTTGATGAGTAATTTATTTGCCAGTTAAGTTAGCTGAAGAAGGTGCTAAAGGCTAACATTATCCTAGCATCTTTGTTCAGCACTAGCTAGCCTCCACAAGTTGAAATTTATAAAACAGGCTGTAACTAGCACCAGAGCCGTTCAAATCGCTCTTAAATGGCTGTGGCTACCCCTGACCACAAAGCCAGCACTCCCTGTCTTGGCGAGCAATTTTAGCGTGAGGAACCCTATTAGCTGGCTAGCGCTAGCATCCTTGCTAGCTAGGCTAGCACAAGCTTTACTTTGCAGCACAGGTAAAATACTTTGCATTTTCATTCAAGTTTGAATTCTGTGTGGGTTAGACGAGTTATGATGTAGTTTTAAAACATTAAAACTGATTTAGACTATCAAATTCAGGTTTTGACTGAATGAATGAATGACTTTAAACATTGTTCTCATTCTACCTTTACTTTTTACCATTTTCATTGCAGAGATCTTAAACATACTCATTGCATATTTATGTCAGACACAGACTTGGTTTTACATGCTAAGATGCATTTCACACAGAACAGATTTGTATTACACTATTCATTTCTGTAGTTTATTAACACATTTTTTATCGGTGATGCAAAACAGATTTCAAGTGATGATGAAAAGAAACATACTGCTGCCAGGAAAACTGGTTTTATTAATGTCTCAACATTCGTTGGCCATACATAGTCAACATGAAAAATTCAGTGGTTTTGATAGAGGAAACAACATGCTTTCTTTTTTGTAAAAATTGTTTCATCCCAATGTGCTTTCTTGGGACACAGTTCCCCGACAGGGAGAGGTCTCTAGGCAGGAATTTAAAGCCCAGCAGGTTTCTGTGTGTGAGAAGTTGGAATGTGACAGGGTGATTCCAAGGTCATGTTCAGATTAATGTATATACTACATTAAGGATTTAAAACAAGTTTCCGCTTACAGGACAAATAGATCACAATAGCAAAACTGAGAAATTTCTGTGATTCAATTCAAATCCAAAGTATTTTCTAATGATCAATTAGGTTTTAGCCTGGTGGCATGGCTACATAAAAATTAAGTCTGTCTCCTTGTAGGTCCATCACTTTGGTCCAGACTAAAATATCTCAACAACAATTCAAATCGTTGACATAAAACTTTTGCACATACAGTCATGGCCATATAATGAAGATCCTTTAAGTTCTTCTCAAGTTTTAATTGGTGTAATATTTACATTTATGATAAATTACTGATTACTATCAGCCTCAGCTGTGCTCTGCATTTAGTCATGTGCATTAATAGAACTGTGCAAAGATGGCCACCCACTCAAACCAATGACAATTGCTCATCCAGTGCATGCATGAAAAAGTTCTCTGGCGTCTGGGTTTACCTCCTGGTTATATGGCCCACTGAATATGCACAGTCAAGTTTTCCCTGCCGGGCTCATCCACAAGTTTTACAAATACAAAACATCCATGGCTTAAAAGTTCAGAATAGAATGAGTTATAATTGAGCTCGTTCACCGTTCAAGGTGACTGGTGAACAGTTTTACAGAAAGGTGGCCTATGGCAAAAATGCTTTTTGGGCTGCACGGGAATTTTTTGCTGCAATACTACGAGTGACCACAACGCCGTATGGAAGCAAGGCAGAGCGGCTTTGTTGTCTCCAGTTCTATCCAGTTCTACTAATGCATCATTGCATTTAGTGCTGATAGAGTGGCTAAGTCACACCCCTTCCGGTGGACCTTATTTCAGAAAAAATATGAACAGTAGTCAATGGAAAGAGAGACATTATTTTTTGACCCCGTTTAAATTGCTCCACCAACCTCAAATATGTTTGTCAATTTAAAAGATAATTTTGTAATTGAAGAAAGTTGCAGTTTATCACTCAACTGCTGAAGTATAAGACTTTGGAAATACATGTTTAGAAAGACGATGCACCCAATTGTGGCATTACATCTTAACAATGACCTTTTACAGAAGTGACTAACTCTCTGTTTGCTTAGAAGCAGCTTTCAGCATGTCCACACTTGTAATGATTTTTGCCCCTTTTAATCCATTTTCCAAAAATAAGTTTTCTTGGTCAAAATTTTTTTAAGTAAGTCTCATGGACCAGAAGTAAAAGGGCGGGACTTCGGCACTCTCTTTGCAAATGTTAGCATGTTAACATGCTACAATTTGAAAGAGAACATGGTGAATATAAACTGCTAATCAGCATGTTAACTTTTTTCACTGTAGGCATGTTAGCATGCTAATGTTAGCATTTAGCTCAATATACTGCTGTTTGAACAGCCTCACAGAGCCGCTGGCATTGCTTTGGACTCTTGCTATTTGTTTTACTTTTATCAAGTAGGAGTACAAACATACTACGTGAAGGTTACATGTACATTTACAATGTGATCATGTGATAACAATTATTATTGATGTCTAAACTGATAACTAACATGATTTGAATGTAAAATAGATGTTAAAGACAAGACTATCTTTAAGGGAATATTTTGATGGCATTGTGTGGTTAGTACACATATTTATTTTTCTGCTCAAGAGATACATTAAAAAAAGTAAAGATAATAATAATAATAATTTAAAAAAACTGCCAGTGGCCTGTTAGCTTAGCTTAAACAGCTAGCATAGCTTTGTTAAAGGTATCAGTACGGATGGCTTGGGGTGGGTGGTTTGTTACTTTTTGTTGTTGTTGTTTTGTTTTGAAACACTACAATAAGAAAGTAAGTGTCCAAACTATTTTTTAATTATCAGGCTGGCACACTGAGGGTTTTCACTTTAGCCTGCCTCACACTTAGTGAAGCTATTTCAGATAAACTGTAGGCTAATTTAGGAAGAGAAATGATCACTATTGTTAGTCTTTATTCTTTTGCTATAGCCTGACCTGTCACCTCTGGATTTTACAGACTCAGAGGATACGTAGTGAGATGCTGAGCAGAAAAGGCTTTGGCACTGGCACCGTTCTGCCTGATGACGCCTTCGGGATATCATTTATCATTGCCGACTAAGTGAGTGGGCCTGCCAGCACACATAAAGATATAACCCACAGCTACTCTCTCTGTACAACCTGACCAGCTGAAGACTGATAGCCACCTGAGGGCAGAAAAACCTACTTTCTGCCCCATGTGATGCTCCATCATTCACAGCCCCATTTAGATTCCCACTTCAGGCAATATCCCCGTTTAGCTGTACACAAAACAAGGGAGTCTTCCTCTAAAACAAGCAGGTAAAGAAAATATTCCTCAGCCAAAATCAGGCTGGAAGCTGTTATATCTTATCCAAAAATTTACAGCATAAACAGTAGTCTGTCTGTGTTTGGCGTTGGGGGCATTGTTTATTCTGGCTTCATGCTGCTTCTGTGACTTCAGCTGAAAACACCCCTTTTTGTTCAGAGAGAAACACGCTACAGTGAAATGTTTGTCTTTTACGTCCGTTGGGAGTCGATGTGTTTATGGTAGATATTTTGGAGTCTTAAACAGACTTGACCGAGAAAACAGCCCTAAATTTAAGCAGACAGCTTCCTCACTTTGTCCAGATTGTCATGTAAACAGAGCAGAGTGCTACTCCTTCTGCAGGTGCCTTGGACTTATCATCGGCTCCCAAGAGATGTCGTCCGGAAATTAATTTCTATTAAAAAAACACGAACAGTGAAATTATCCAAACATTTGTTGGTGAACTTCCAATGAATTTGTTTCAGAGGACTAACAATGTAAACAAGCCTATGGCTTTTAGCTGAGAGAAAACAAAGAGCATGACTGAAATAAGGAAAAATAAGATGTAAGGAAAATTCTTACAATCTCTATGAGCTTTGATTCACCCATAATGCATCAGTGACTGCCCTTGCTTAAAATCTACAATGATTTGACTTCACCTCTCACTATAGCAGAGCCACATGCTGGCATGGGCAGTTCAGCAATGCGTGAGAGGCTCCAGCGTGCAAAAAGAGGCCTTTCATAACTTGTTAGTTGAAACTCACACTGAAACCTGCACAAATAAACCTTGTTTTTCCACTTTCACCGTAGCTCTGTGACTGATTCTTATCAATAATGTCACTCACAGCTTTTTGTAGAATGCGAACACCTCTTTTTAAGTTAAAATGGCAGAGATCCACAGGGACGTTTTTTTAAGTGAGAGAACGCACCCAGTATTAGACACTTGATGGGTGTGCCACCAGGTCGGGGGTTCCCAAACTTTTCAGCCCAGAACTCCCAAAATAACGGTGCCATGGACTCGGGACTCCCATCTACCCTGGAGGTGGCATATAACCTTGTGCATGTGCCCTGTAAGGCCTATGCAAACAAGGTCATCAATAGGCTAAAACACGAAAGAACAGCTTAACAACCAATAATAACCAATAATAACAACAATGTCATTTTAAAGTAGTCTAAGAAAAAAAAAACAGAATGGGTTATATATGCAAATTTAGATTATTTAAAAAACTTATTTGTTTTGTGGAGGGCAACTTCCGACCCGCTGTGTCTTGCGACCCCCCTGTGGGTCCCAACCCCCACTTTGGGAACCACTGCACTAGATGATGGACGATATTTGATTATTCAGCAAATGTGTTTCCATCTCCCAACTTGGGCATTAACTCTTTTTCGCATGAATCAAAAGCTACCTACAGTGAGCGTAAAAACGTTTCTGTGAATTGCAGGATTTTTTTTCCCCCCAGATTTAGGTGATTCCATCATCCTTTTCCAATACGATACTTCAAAATGTGCATAATAACAGGGTGACGGAAACCCAGCTACAGTTGCACATGTACATGTACTATGACAATGGAAACTTATTTTCTGTTGTAGTCCCAATTGTTCTTATCTAAAATGACTTTGTTCACAACATGTCAGACTGACAGCTGTTTTAGTCCATCACATCTCACGTCCCGCCCTGGCTGCCACTAAATGTTTCTCTTTAGCTAAGTGGGTCTCTGCCAGGTTGCTGAGGTAATAACCACCATTTGGAGAGGTGAAAGCTGATTGACCGCAGCCCATAAAGATCAAGAGTCTATAGTCCTTGGAGCAGGATGACGAGGAAACGCATTAGCATCTCATCGCCTGCATTTTAACGGCTCCATTAATGTCACTTGTTCCACAAAGAGCGTCAAGGACTGCATGGCTTTCCCGTAACTGTGAGTCACCATGTGGCCCTCGCTCCCGTGTCGATGAGGTTGAGATCGTCAGCCAGAGCAGTCACACTAATGTCTACTCTATTTCAAACACAAGATGACTCTCTGGGTTTCAGATTGGAAATTGTAAATCATTAAGTCGTCTGTTGCCTCTTTTCACAGCTGCATTTCACTTGCAGTAGGCCAACTTATGTTGTCGTTAAATTTTTTACTGTTTTGTTTGTGACCATCTGTTTGCTGATCTGATTAGTATGGTATTAAAAAGAAGATCTGTTTGAATAAAAGAGCGGAATCCTAAACTCAAATTTGATCTTTTATTCAATCAGATAGGGATGATGCATTTGAACGTTTGCTTGGACATTTTAAAACATGCTTATTGGGTTGATGGATGTTGTAATCAAAGGACAAAATGTCACTGACAAATGTGCCAAAATAATTACTTCAAAAACCACAAACTGTGTGACATTTTGCATCTCTCAGCTATGACAAACCTGTTCACATACACTACCAATATTAGTAAAGAGTTATTTTTTTCCTGTCCATTTAAACTGTGATGAACCATGCATAATTTTCATCCTCATGTCCTGGAAATTCTCTCGCAGGTTCCTATAAATCTCCTCTGTGACTCTTCATTCCTCTGGTAGTCTGTTGGACACAGGCCGTTATTTCCGGCTAAACATTCCACAGAGCAAATGCTCTACAGGACATTATCAGGGCTGAGGCTGAGAAACATTTGACACCGACAAACTGGAGCCCATCCAGTTCCAACAGCGTGGGTGAAATGAGTGGGAAGAAAGCTATTTCCATATTATTTACAGACCTGTATCTACCAACAAGCTTTCAGCTCTGCTCGCCAATATTGATTGGTGTGGACGCTCTCTGAAGAAGGGAATGCATTAAGAAGAGGAGTGGTCCCAGAGCCACTCACCCACTCCACGGATAAAAAGCAAAAGCAGAAAAATGTTAATTAGGCACCAGAAGGCTGTGAGGAAATAACAAGATCATCAGCTCAACCATCTCTGATGGATGAGTGGATTGCGTCATGATGTAACTGATACTCTCCACTGTAACACTCACTTAGGTTCAGTGATGAATTTGGTGAGAATTTTCCCGTTACTGAAGTTCCTCACATGGATGGACGGATGCGGCTCTAATTATTACTAAGACAAATGCATGATTAATATTTAAAGGTCGAGTCAGCAGCATTTTTTTGTTGCAGCTTGTGAACACAACATTCAAATTAGGCCCCTCCTCCTGCGCTCAACGACACCAGAGGTACCGTAGTGTGTACTTATGCTGCTTGTATCTACATAGCAAGCTATGTAGGAATATTACATTTGTTTTAATGAAGAGGCTGATGAATTAGCAAGCTAGCACAAGCTAACGGTCAGTGTTTGGCGCCCTCCTGTCCAACAGAAAGCAGGACAACTCTGTGTTGCAGCTGAAAGTCAGACAGATTCACTCTAGTTCTGGAACAAGCTTTGTCCGCTCGCTGATTCGCCTCACTTTGCTTCGCCGCTATGCCCGCATCCACAATTTTCTCTAGTCTGAGTGGCGTTTAGTTGCTGGTTGGTTTTAGGTTGGAATCAAAGGTGTGACAGTGCTGCCATTAGTACGTGCTCTTTTTTTGAGATTCTCAAATGATTTTCTATTGTCCAAGTCTTTTTTCTTTGTTTGTTTTCTGTCGTGCTTGAGTTACACATGTAATGCAGAACACTGTAAATAAAATTTTGGGAATTCAAGGTGACTGCTGAGTTTGCCACCAGCTTCCTTGGTGTTCGAACCACACTATCTCACATGTCCCTTTACATATTCATTACACTTTTGGGGCTGCACTCCCTCAAGCATCTGCATTACTACACAAAACTGCATGTGGTCATAAAGAAAATGACTGTTCGACAGCAGTGTAAAGCTCTAAAAATTTTTAAAGTGTTGCAAAATGTAAGGGGACATTTGTACTAAGATGTTGTTGAAGATTCCTCCTTTCTGTGCAAGCCTACTCCTCCTCCCAACCTATCAGGCCACACCTGAGTGATTAAGAGGCCTGCAGCAGACCACACCCTCTCTCTTTGTCTGCTGCAGCATGCTGACCTGCCTGTCATGTTATTGAATCCTCCTGTGTTGACTGCATTAAGTGCATTTTTTGAAGTAAGTACCTTGTTTATTTAGGCAGTTTTTATTACTTAATGTATAATGGCTTAGTTTATGAATCTAATTTAATGGTGTGGCCCTGATGTATGTTTCTGTCATTTTCCTTCTAAGCTTTAAATCACCTGAATGATAAGTTCAACACAGCGAAGATTAAGTGACTGTGAAATAAAATAAAATGAGAAGAAGCTGTATCCTGGTCCTCGCACTTTGATTGGTGTACCAATGCAGAAGCTCTTACTCTGAACTGGTTTCCACAAACACTTTTCTACAGATGTAATACTTTATACGTAATACTAGAACCAGCTCAGTCATGCTAAAGTGTTACTAAATTAAAATGTTAACTATTAGACTATTGAGGTGCTGTTTCTGATCTGTAGAAAATGTCAACTTTGTCAAGCTCTCAGTGACAATTCAGGTTTTTTACAACAAGGGTCTTATTTTTGACTATTATTTCTGTGGTTAATGATGATGATGATTATCCATCATACATTTCTGCTGAGATCTGGCAAAACAGCTGCATCACTAAACAACCTGATAGCAAAAACACAATTAATCATTTGCTTGGACAGGCTGTAAATAGGCCTGCTATCCACAAATAAACAAAATCATCCAAACAAACTTGCGTGACAGTAAAACCAAAGGCAAGTGGAAAACATAAACAATAGTCCCACATTGCACAGAAAATGTGTTTGCTTGAATTACTGTCAGTATAATAGGTCATGGTTGAACCAGGAAGTTGGTCTGTAAACTTTACCATAATATCCACAGCGTGCATGGGGCTGCAGTGAGACATACTTTGTATCAACAGTTTGGGTAGTGGTTTCTTTTTAAAAATACTGTCCAAAACTACAAACACACGAGGAAATCTTGAGTACTGGAGTGTGTGTTTATCTGCTTTTATGGAAGATGTGAATGTTAGCTATTCTAGCTAGCTAGTCTGCTGCCAAAAGCCTGCAGCATCAGACTATACTACATGATATTGTGAGGTTGCAGATTTTGTTTAAATTAAAAAAGTCCTCTTGACAGTTACACACACTTTCCCAGCAGTGTGGGAGTCCTGTACGCTAGGCTATGTCAGTGTCTAGGCTAACATTAGCAGCTCTATCATGCTCTGTTTTATCTCTGGAAGATTTATGCTGCAGCCACCACAGACAAATTTGTTCACCAAGATATCACAATGTTTTGTAAACTCATTAGTTATTTCAGTCCTTATCAGTATTTTCTCTTGTAGTGTTAAAAACAACAAAATAACATTAATCTGACGTTCCAAGTACGTAGCCAAAGCTAAGTGGTTTAAGAGGAATATTTTAACACTGTACATAAACAAAAGTCTGACCTTAACTATTTCTGTTTTTGTTTTTTTTTTCTTGATTTTTCAAACTGGGCCTGAATAATTAAAAACTTCAATACATGAACAGCTTAATGTTTAAGTTTTTGCATGGATCATCAGCTGGTGAGGATGCTAACTTTTAGCCTTGAACATGCAGCTTTAACCTCAGTTTTTAACCTCTACATGTTTTGAAAGCCCTTAAAACATATTTTAAATGAGTCAGCATGAAAAAAAAGTCGACCAGAGACATTAGCAGACATTCCAACTCTCCCGGAAGTTCTGGGAGTCTCCCGCATATTGATACCATCTCCCGGAATCTAGAGCGAGCGAGCAAGAGCGCGCGCTAGAGTGACTGTGTGTGACTGATCATGTAGCATGAGAGGTATACTATCAAATTAATTAGTAAAGTAATTTTCCGTTGTGACAACCTGTTTATGCTGTAGTCTGCGCGGGGGGTGGGGGTTGGTGGGGTCAGAGACACCTCCCTGAAATGACTTTTTGCAGGTTGGGATGTCTGCATTGGTTTAAGCCAATGGCTGGTTTCGTTGGTTTCTGACTATCACCAGTTAGAAATGAGTCATTCAAGTGAGCATGATCTTGTTTCAAGCATGCTTTGCAGTTGTGGCTAAACTGGAGTGGTTCGCTCCAGTCAGCATCCTCTGAGGATCCGCCGACAGCTAAAAATGTGTTTTAGATGTGAGGACCAGAAGAGGTTGGCATAAATGCTAATTATTTATGCTAAGTAATTAGTTAATGTAGGAGCAGCATTTAAGTCTTTTCTACAAAGGAAAGATGTTCTCAGTCTTCTCACAACCGGCTGCAAGGGTTTAATTTTACCAACTGGGGTCACTGGTAGTGCTCACTTGTTAGTCCTTGACAGACGGTGATAAACAGGTGGATTATCCAATCACCAGCCAAGTGTTCCTTTTGAAAATGTCTGCTCTTTTCCAAAGAGTTTCCATGCATGACCTCCCGCATGATTCTGCGCAAAAAACCATCTGGCACATCTGGCTAAGAAGCCTGCTTTTGTCTTCATCAGTATCATCAAGGACCTTGTCTTTCCAAAATTACTAGTAATATTACATGGCATGAATGCCAAAGTCATCATTGTAGCAACATTTGTGCCGTGTGAGAACTGCTGGGGGCAGCACTGGTGGACACAGGGGGGCCCTAATGTTAAAAAACAGCACAGGAAGTGCCCTTTTGGATGCTCCTATGGAAAATAAAAACATGATGAGGTGCCCTTTAGGATGCCCTTTCAGTGGACAAAAGGGTCTAAAGTTCCCTCTTGGGTGCCTCTCCAGTGGACAAAACATGGTAAAGTGCCGGACAACTCTCGGCGCACTGGTTTTTTATTTATTTTTATTTATTTATTTCGCACCAATCCATCAAAACAGTGAAGAATAAAATATAAAATGGTCAAAGGCAATTTACAAGTAGGTGCAGAGCAGAGGCAAGAGACCCGAATGGGCCTATAAAGAGCCTCGACTCATAAGTTAAATCATCTAATTAATAGAAAAAACCAAAAACAAAATTAAATTAGTTAATCAGATCAATTTACATGCTATTGGAATTACAGGAATATATAACATAAACAACAACCACAATAATAATAATAATAATAATAATAATAATAATAATAATAATAATAATAATAATTAGTCAAAACAACTGAATATACAACAATAATATAGCGTGAGAGTAACAGTTTATATGAAAGTGA
>JAPQLA010000009.1:19414338-19424519 GCA_029822935.1 Naso vlamingii
ACAACAACAACAACAACAATAATAATAATAATAATAATAATAATAATAATAATAATAATAATAATAATAATAATAATTACCCCCAACACACCCATTTATTTCCCAAATGTATTCATTTCTGTTCATTTCCATTTCTCTATGCTTTTTCACTTTATTATGCTAATTAGTGGGGCTGCCATTCAGTTCACCATGGGGTGTCAACTTTTCACCTTTTGGTAGATCGACATCACTTATTTATTTTTGATTTTGGCAGTTTCCGTCCTCCATATTTAATTAGCTGTGAGTGCATGTATATGTTTGGGTTTTTTGTTTGTTTGTTTGTTTTAACTATAGTGATCTGTTTGCTAATATGTTATGTAATTTTACAAGTTTTTTTCTTGGCATCGTGAAACTCATTGTACTGCTTTCTGTATAAAATGTCCTCTATAAATATACTGAAACTGATAAAATGATTTTTAAAATATCCCAAGGCTTCCATCAAATGCTGACTTCGTGGTGCTGGAGTTCATTCTGTCTGGCACTGTATTTTTTGCCTAAGGCAAATAAACAAAGGAGGTCTGATAATTAATTTGACTCCTGTAGTTAAACAAGGTAACAAGGTTAAACAGGGAAATGCTCAGTTTGAAGACCTACGTGTTTGGTTGGAGGCCCCTCATTACTTGTCATTATCCTGCCATCCCTGATCCAAATCTCACCCACGTGCTATTACTGTGTGTTGACAAGATACCCTCCAAAAAAGGCAAAACAGGAAATATATGACTCCAAGATCCGGTAAACGGCTTCTATCCTCGCTCCTCCAGACTTCAGAATCTGGTTTAGTGAGATGCGAGAACCCTTTGTCCTTCACTTCATAACAGTTTTCATGTACTGGATGAGAAGGGGGGCAGGCTTCAGTGAGGAGCCACAGCTGTGTGCATGAACACAGGGGCTGCAGCCTGACCACAAAAGGAAAAATACAGCAGGGGCTCACACAGTCACACAGTGAATTCAAGAGAGTGAGAAGATTATCACGGCAGAATGAAATCAGGCATATGATCCGTTCTGCTGGTACACATCATATGCAGTGGGCTTGCTTGGGCTTCAGTGATCATATGTCCTGTTACTCATTCTGTTCCTGTACTTTCACACTGTGATCAGACACTTAATTTTAAATTAATTATTTATTTGACCGCCTACTTTCTTAAATGCTATTAGAGACTTTGACTCATAATTCAGATAATTACAGAGAAACATAATATTTAGTCACTGATCACCACAGAAAAGCCTTTTGAACTAAGTGGAGTTTAAACCGCAGCCATCAGTCATTACGTAATTAAATGCTCTTCTAATAGAGCTGACTTCTTTATTTTTTAAATTTAGGATTAAAAACAACATAGACTGAGGATACAGAGGATGCATTTATATGTTAAAACTGCAAAAAACATTATTTTCTATATGACCAGTGAGTCAAATGTATGCATATGATGTAAAAGCAGTCACTCACTGGAATTAAAGGGAGATTCCTGAATTTTTGACAAGGGCCTCATTTTTTACCTACTCAGTCCTGTTATTTTTGAAGGAGACCATTTTCAGCCCGCTGCATACAGTGCAGAGTTTTGTCGTCCAAACTAATACAAGCCAATGCTCACGCTAGTGCAAGTCAGTGGATCCAGCAAGAGTCATTGTAAGTACACGATGTAAGTGTCTACATGATGTGAGTCATGAATGTCCGCCATCTTAGCTACGGCAACACCACTTGGACAAATCACATGTGGTTACTAAATTCGAATGTTAAATGTTACTGATTAAATTTCTACTATTTCCACCTTTATATTTTGGTTAGGATTACACATTGAACAAGCGGCAAAGCATGGTTTATTGTAAACTGAACGTTAACTGTCGATGAGTAATTTATTTGCCAGTTACATTAGCTGGAGTACTGTTAGCAGCTAACACTATGCTAACGTCCTTGCTTGGCGCGAGTAAACTAACCACCACAAACTGAAATGATAAAACAGGCTGTCACTAGCACCAGAGCTGGCTAGCGCTAGCCACACTGCAATCATGATTTAGTTTTAAAACATTAAGTGTGATTTAGACCGTCAAACTCAAATCATGACATGAAACTCAGATTGTGACATGTGGTTTGTCCAAGTGGTGTCGCCGTAGCTAGCTGTCCAAGACAGTGGACCTCTTCATGCATGCGCGACTTACATCCCGTGGGGACTTACATCATGTACTGGTAGCCACTACCAAACTCCAATTGGACACTCCACAGTGCACCAAAAGCAAGTCTAATATGACAACAGTATATTGAGGCGAATTTGAGTATTTGTAGGATAGTTTTAATAATTTTAGAAGTCAAACTACACCTGAATTTCTGTAATTTGTGGCTCTGGTTAGGGTTAACCACAACAGGAAGCTGTCAGACTTGTTTACTTCTTGTTGTAGACCCCAACCAGAGACACAAATTTTAAAAATTCAGCTGTAGTTTGACTTCTAAAATTATTCTACCAACACTCGAATTCGCCTCAACAGACTGTCGTCATATTCGACTTGCTTTGGGTGCACTGTGGAGTGTCTAATCGGAGTGTGGTAGTGGCTATTGCTAGGTCCATTGACTTTTGCTAGCATTAGCATTAGCTTGAATTGGTTTGGATGGTGAAACTCAATACTGCATGCAATGAACTGAAAACGGTCTGCACCAATAGGAGTAGGACTGGGTAGTTTAAAAATGAGGCCCCATGTTAAAAACTCAGGACTATGCCCTTCACTCAACAGAGAAATGAGTTTATGCCAACCCTTCATTTGTGGCACTCCAACCAAACTATTCTCTCACGGCAAATGAGGAATTTACAACAATAACAAAGCCAGATCAAAATCTTGATATCTGTGTATATTTTTGATAAGTTGGTTCCTTGATTTCAGACAAAGGCAAACAAAACCCAGCCTTATCGCTTTTAATTGCAATCTTTGCTAGACATGACTGCCACTCATCAGCTGTCACCAGCAGATTTTATCACCAAATAAATCAAGCTAATGTTAGCTCCATTAGTTGATTTAAACAACTGTGTCTGGCTGAATTTTTTACTGTTCGAAATTAGAGTCTCATAAAAGAGTCTTTAATATGCATGGCTACATGCACATTAATTTGTACTCAAAGACTGAGGCTAAGCTGCTTGTCCCAGGCTCCAATGATGATTCATGTCAAAGATATGGAAATAAAGAAACAGCAATGTTCTTCACATTGCAGCACACAATCCTTGAGTCCAAGTATTTTAAATATTTTAAGTATAAAAATGTAACAGTTGTAATGTAGTAAGTCAATGTAAGATCAGATAGTTATTTTTTAAGCTAAATGAATGTCTGTTTAAATGAGGATTGACAAATTTGTTAGTGCATTGGGAAAGAAATCCACATCTGACCTTAGGGGAGTGTGTGTGGGGTGGGGTCACTTTGTTGTGATTGGCCAATGAGGTCCTGCTGCACATGTTGCCACTCTCAAACGCACACACAAATAACAAAGAGAGCCAGCAGAGAGACACACAGGGCTGAATGGGATCACTGGGATTTGTCCCAGTATGCCAGTACAGGTTAGCCCGCTAAACCAGACCCATAATTCACTGCAGATAAATTCACTTCATGATATGGATCTGGCCACGCTCCACTGGGGAGTCTGTGCAGAATTTGAATCCTAGTAGGCGTGGGTTCAGGTTCAAGTGTAAAACTATTGGAGCAGCCTTAAACCAATCAGCACTGACACTGACTGTATGACATGTGCTGTGGGCCCGGCTACAGACGCAAGGAAAGTTAACGTCCAATCTGTTCAATAATCACATAGATGTTGTCATTTTGTGATGTGATATTGGCTATTTTCATCAGTTTCAATGCTTTTTTTAGTGTTTTTTTAAACATATTGTGTTGTATGAACCCGAGACAGATTGGTAGAAAGATTCATACTAAAGGCTCCTATTCTTCTCTACATGTAGTAATCACACAAAAGCAGTACATTTCGTGTCCTCAAGGTTGCTATCTGTGTGATTCCTGGTATTTAATATTCTGTAGTTTTCACTAATGAGGGGTTTTTGGTAGCCTGGTAAACCAAAGCCGTGGACCTCCGCCGTTATTGAACTACTGTGAACAAGCATTTGACTTCTATGTCACTGAACTGAACCACTCCTGCTCGTCGCTGATTGATCTGGCCAAAAATTTGTCTCTGCAATTCTTAAGTAGAATATAGTGGAAGGAGGGCAGAGCCAGAATAAGTACAGGTCTGAAGCAATGCTCAGTTACATTTGTAGGTATTAGGCGAGTTAGCTACATGCTCAACATCAGCAGCTTTTGTTAGAGCTGGTACATGTATTTACATAATCAGTTCCTTGCACTGCTTTGAGCTGTCTGTCACCAGTTTATTGTTTTCTTACTTTTTCCCTCAAAAACATTCTCATTGCACACATTAAACTCACTGTGGCCCTTGGCGTGAGGCTGAGGAGTATTTGTAAGTATCCAGCTGCACAGTGGCCAAAGAAAAGAGACGCTGAGTGACAGCACAAACCCTCCCTTGTTTATCTCCACACATATCTAGGAGCAAGACTCCCACCAGAAGTCCTGTTATTAATTTGTGCTATTGTGCTGCAGAAAGAGAAGAACCATTTTGGGGAGCTGGCAACTCAGTGACAGCGAACTTCATAGTGGATCTGAAGTGGTTATTGTCCTCACATAATGAAGCATGAATTTTCTGCTGTTATCTGCTTCCACTGGCTTCAGTAAACAGAGTCACGTAATTAAAAAATAAACACCACATGTGCAACAGCAAATTATTGTTGTCTTTTATAAAACATAGTAAGATATCTGAGTTATTTTGCACTTTTAAAACCAAAAGCATGCTTATGAGTGATCAGTTATTTGTTTTGTTTTGTTTATCGGAATCGATAAACTTGGATCACGTTTACACAGGAGCAGCCTCACTAAAAACTGAAAGGTCTTTCCTTTACGTCTTTAAAATGTCTACATTTAGACGGACAACCGAAAGCGCTGTAAGTTTGTAATGACAAACCGTCGGAGCTGCTAAAATTGTTTACTTCCTGTTGCTGATAAGCCTTAAGCAGCCACAAATTAAATTCAGCCATAGATTGACCTCTAAAATTATCCTACAAACACCTAAATTTGCCTCAGTAGACTGTCGTCATATTCGACTTGGTTTCGGTGCACTGTGGAGTGTTTGATCAGAGTTTGTTAGCGGCTACAGCGGAATGCATTGACTTGCGCTAGCATTAGCATTAGCATTAGCATCGTTGCTGCATCCACAGGCAGTCTAGTTGCCAGTTTACACAGCTGGAAAGAAGGTTGTGGTTTCGAAAGATTCCACCCTGGAACCTGGTTTCAAACATTTGCAGTTTCAGGGGTGTCAGCACACCGTTGTCAGTTAAAAGGAAGGCCGAACTGCAACAAAAATGTTTTGTTTGATGCAAAAAATTGCAATGTGTAAACCGCCCCTTGATGTGATAAACATATAGATGAATATGCATGAATATGTTTAATTAGTCAAAGCCTTTGTTCGTTTTGTGCGGTTTATTGTTTATTGTTGTATTTTCCTATGTGAGGTTTGTTTGTACATTCTCGTTAATCCATAAAATGATTAAAAATGTCTCGAGGCTTTTGTATCTGTTCAGATTTTGGCACAGCGCTCTTAGAAAACTAAACGTTTTCTTCATGGTTCATATTTTTTAGCTGTTTTCCAAGCCAGCTTGCCCTTTAATGTGGGGGGTAATAAAGGGGGAAATAAAGTGAATTAAAAAGTATAAATGTGAAAGAAAACTCCCATCTGACAATCTTAAAGAAGAATTATTCATTTTGTAAATTTAAATTGCTCTGCATGGTGAAATTAGAATAGCTGCAAGCAACCGAAGCAGAAGGATGAATCCTGAAGGGACAAGACATCCTGCAAAAACTGGACTGATGCAGCTGAACACAAAATGAATGTATATTTCGGGCTTCTGGCTGACTTTCATCCTGCACATAAAGTACAGCTTTTGCCTTTGTTTAGATTCCAGTGTGCAAAGCCCAGGATGGATGGAAATCTCCCTTCCACAAGGCCTGAGTGCGAGGGATTCCTCTGGAGTGTCTTTTTCAAGTTAAGTCATGTTTACACTTCCAGTAGGACTGTGTTTTAGTGGTCTGTTTAAATATGTAATTTTTCCTCCAGGTCACAGTCTCTCAGGCATTTATCTCTGTCTGGTTTCTAGACAAGTTCCTACTGTTTTTGAAAACACCCTAGCGCCATTAGCTGAAAATTGTTTCCTCTAATTTGTCAACGAGCTCCTTTTCTTTCCATCTTTTGGATAAAGTTACTGCAGTAATCCTTTCTGAAAAACATTTCCCTTGATCAATTATTGATCATGATAGTCATTTCCTCTGGTGGGTGATGATGTGACGGTTTTAATCAGAAAGCATAACCTCATCTCAAAGAGAGTGGGCAAATTGCCTCATTCACACCCTGATAGCCTCTGACAGTTGGTAAATGGGTAGATTTGCCGGTAAATGGCCCAATTTTCAGAGGCTACGGCCAATTTTCATCTAGAACAGGAAGCAGCTAACACTATTGCATGTGTTTTTCAGATTGAAGTGATCACAGTTCACTGAGAGTCCACATTTTCAGGTGAAAATAAATCACTTTATGGGTTTTAAAGGAGGGTGGATAATTTCACAAACATCTGGAAGCCTAAATTAAAATGTTTTCTAGCTGTCCAACACTCTTTAGAAGAGAACCTCATCCTGTAGAAATAAAAATTTATTGAAAAAATAATGAAGCACAAAGATCTTCCTGTAAGGCCTTGTTTCCACACATGTATGTGTACAGAGGTGAGTCAGCCGAAACTCCGTTCATTCCTACAGGAAACTCCATGATAGCCGATGTGCCTGCAAAACTCCTCCCCTCCGTAAGATTTTGGACCAGAATTTGCTTCAAGTACATTAAAAAAATTGAACTTTTGGGGTGGATTCAAAGAGACCATTTGACAGTTTGCTAGCTTAGCTAACAGGCGGCTCACTAGCTAACAGGCTATTTACTTCAATTAAGTTGTTTATGCTAATTGTCAAGTACGTTTATATAATTAAACAGAACTATTTCATGCTATTCTGCTGAAAATATGGTTATGATATTATATGTCGTCAGATGTCTTTGATTTGTCATTGATGTGAAATAGTCAGATTTATTAGCTTGATAGCCTTCCACTCAGTGCTAAACAGGTAACTCCAGCTTCTATCCACCTGTAAAGAAATGCATTTCCTTGTTTTGGACACTGGGGGCATTATCCATATATTTATGGATCTACGGACAGCAGTCACATATGTATGTGGAAACGAGGCGTAAATCCATCCTGAGCCTCTAAACAATAATTAGCAAATATTAACATGCTAAAAATCAGAAAATATCAGGCATGACAGCACATTTTTTACCTGTTTTTTATTTGTTTAATTCATCCAAAAACTCAATCATTCATTGTAATTCTGAATCCAGGTCGAAACTTGTCCTTGGAGAGGCAGGAACACATTTTCTGATACTGGTCATGAACTCTTGCTATGCTAAGGACATTCAGGGATCTGTGATTTAGAGGACAAAAGCTATTTGTGAGATGCAGAACAACAAAAGTGTAAACCTGTAACTGAGCCAAAGGGAAATAACTGTGGGGTCTTATCTGTGGATGGAATGCCATTGCGCATCATATTTGCAAATAACCAGATAGTGACTGTATTCTCTCTGTGGAGTCGACCCCACACACGCTAAGCTGCTTCATTTTATCATTCACATCTGCACTGCAAGGTACAAAAACCTTTGACGTCATGAGTGACAAATCAAACCCCTGTGGCTGCTGATAACCTTAGTGCAGCATCCTATTTGAAAAATGCTGCTTTACTGATTAGCTGATGTTAACCCAGACAGCAGTCTTTTAGTCCTCTAGACTTCACTTCATTTTTAAGAGATTTTTCTGTAGGTGCATTGTCTATATGCTCCTCCATGTTTTTAATGTAGTTGTGCAGCTCTCTGAGGGATCACAGGGGATAGCTTGGTTAAAACCATCCTTATCGCATGAGCTCACCATTTTTGTTTGACCCCATGTATCAGTCTGGACTTTCAGATGCTGAAAACGGTTTTAAAAAATCAGGATGTGAACAGCCAATCAGACATTGTACGCAGCTGACAACATAACCAGCCAATTATCGACTGCACTGCTTGCTAAAGAGTGATGACTCCCAAAGCAACAAGCGCTAACGTTAACGTTATTAGAGCAAACACAGCAACAAATGCAGTTACTGCAGAAATAGACTCAAAAACAACAATTAAACAAGAACACGAGTATGTAACTAACAGAATTTCTCAGAGGAAGGGATGGGAGTTATCAACTTGCTCCGCTGGTGACGACGAAGACGATCTCTGTCATAAATTCGATCTTCATAGATGTTTTGCCACTTGGTACGCTGATGGAGGATCTGAAATGAGAGGCTTCAAAGCTCAAGGTCCATGAGTGAGCCAATATCGAAGAAAAAAAAAAATTAAAAGAAAAAGTCCACCCCTTTGCTGACAGGTGGAATGTGGAAAGTGCAAACTTTCGCAACAGTGCCACCCAATGGAAGGCGGCATTACCAGAAACACCTGGGTGACCAAGGAAACACCACAACAATGAATTCATTCAGAATAAAACTTTTGCTATTTAATTTAAATAATGAATTTGTGAGCAACATGTGCCTTTCAAGACATTTTATAAACAGTTTCAAGGAAAAAAATTTAATTTTTTTGAAGCTTTTTCTTGAGATCCCTCAGAATTTTGCAGTTGAGGTTTTTAAGGGGTCTGACTCCACTTTGCCTTCAAATATCACAAGTTTTACACTTATGTACTGTACATTGGAGAGTGTGTGCTGTGCTCGCTACACAAAATAATGTTGCAGAGTGTGATTCCGTTATTGTGTTGACGTATATGAACCAGGTTACAAAGTCCTTCACAAAAAAGGGGAGGAAAGTATTAGAAGATTAAAAATGGCAACTATTGTGTTTGCATGCTAACGCACTAATTACGAGTAATGTGCTAACACGCTAACTTGCTAGTTACAAATAGCGCACTTGTCTCACAGTACAAGTTGGCAGACTGCCTGCACATGTGCGGAACAGATTGGGTACTGACAGCAATGACCAATCATAATGTGTGACCATCATACAGCCAATCACAATGCATCACGTCTTCTGTAAGCGCAGGATTCTGAGCCGATCTGGCAGGCCGAGCACATCTGGTACTGCGGAGAAGAGTTTAGCCATATCAAGGCAGAGCAGGGGCAGTTCTTGGGCAGGCATGCAATTACAAGTTTTTATGAGATCCCCTCACTTGTCCTTGTGTGACATTAACTTGTATATGAGAGCATTTCAGTTATGAGCATTCTTTGCTAGTAATTTCTTTTGTTTTGTTCATGTGTGTTTATGTTTGAAAGCTTTTCAGTAGCTTTTTTAAATAGCTTTTATGAATGAGAGCAAACATTTTTTTTAATTGCTGTGTTTATTTGCGTGCAAGTGTTTTAGTCATGTATGTAAAAGTGTGTAGTTTTCTGTGTAGTAAGTGAATGGTCTCATAAGCGTATGTGAGAGTAAATAAACTGGTAGCTATGAATAGTGTCTCTGTAGGCCCCTCGTATCTCTTAGCCTTTTGTAAATAAAAGTATGCAAATAGGACGTCCGGGAAGTGTCCCAGACTGTTGAGTGGACCGTAGTGTTCAAGTACAAGAACGCTCCCCTGAGGAACACCTATTATATTTGGAGGTCAAGAGGAAATTGCAGCAGGTGACTGGTTGAATGCTTCAGAAATGGGAATGATTACAAATCAAACTGTTTGACATTTCAAGGAGAATAGGAGGAACAAAGACAGATAGAATCTTTCAACAATGTTATTGTTTTATTTTTGTGTTTGCAGGGAGTCTGCTAACAAAGAGGGACCTCACACCAGGGGATGCAGCTGTTTGTATACAAATGTGACAAATTACTCCTATAGTACTCACATCAGCAAAACCAAGAAGCTTTTCATACCAATTATGTTACGGGAAAGAAACCATTGCAGTGTTGTATTTGCCAAAAACACGGAGTAGATAGATAGATAGATAGATAGATAGATATACTTTATTAATCCCAAGCTGGGAAATTACAGTGTAGCAGCAGCATT
>JAPQLA010000009.1:19478332-19505557 GCA_029822935.1 Naso vlamingii
AAGAAGAGCTGTGATTTGACAGTTTTGCAGTGATGTGGGATCACTCACTGATCGTGTGTCTGTGTCCGCCCTCTGTTCTGTTGGGCGGTGGGTGTGTCAATATTTAGTCAGAGCATTTAATTCACATTTTAGTAATTATTAGTTGAATATTTTTCCCTGCTAGAATTGAAATAAGTAGAAATAAATTTAGTTGCAACGCACTTTAAGGGATTCTTAAATCTACAAATCACATCTTTAATCACATGTTGAATGCAGCTCCTTTCACATCGAATGAAAGCACCCTGTGACACTTTAATTTCCCTGCTCGGAGTTCACAAATAGTTCAGTGCTCTAATTAACTTACTAAGCTCTCCCTGCACGAACTGACCACATGACATTAGATAGGAGTTGTAAACAAGATGTTAGTTTCTTGGCTCAGTCTGCCTACAAGGGATCAAAAGTTCCCAGCATCTTATCGCCAGTCTGTGGAAAATAAAAAAAATAAAATAAAAAAAATTAGACGACTGTGTTGTGTTTTGTCTTTCTGCATTTTGAATAAGTTTCAGGTCAATCAGAAGCTTTAAAACAGTTCTGATTTCCAGCCATCTTCTGCGCTTGTTGATGTCTAAGAAGAGAAGCTGCCGTGAGCTGGTGAGGAATTAGCTCACTTTCCCAGCATGCCACATACTTGTATACTTTTGCGCCGTAAGCTGCACTGATCTGCAGACCAGACGGGGGAATCCGTGAGGGCATGGGACACCTGCCGTAAAGGCTGCAGGATTAAGTCAAGTTGTGTACATGTTGCATTGCTGGAACTCCGTTAAGTCTTCCTCTTAAGCTTATCCCTCAGTGTCCTGAAATAACATTTTACTGAGGTGCGTGGGACAGTCGGTTGGCTGGTTTACAGGGTGGAGCAGCTTCGCAGATGACTTATAGACCTCCACCCAGGTTCTGATCTCCTGTAACTTCTCGCAGAACATAAGTTACACAGTAAGAACGACAACACGAAGCAGAAATACTAATAGTTCCACACATATGACACTATATACAAAGAGCTCCACGCTTACATTGTCTTACAGTCGCCTCCAAGGATTTGGTGAGAAAAACTTTATTTCATCCACAGAGAAAGAAGACAGCAGGTTACAGTATTCTGTAACCGTGACAGCATTTACCAACCTGAAGAGTCTGCTAAACCTGATCTAACATGTGAAACAGCTTCTCTGTGAAGCTCAGGCACACAGGGACAATGTCCAGTGATCATCTCCAGTAATCCCTTTTGTCCTTGGGTTCCCTTTTTAAGGGTGTTTGACTTTTCTGTTGATATGACACGCAAGAGAAAAACCATCATGAGCGATTTCCTGCTGTACATCTGCTGGCAAAGGTGGGGAACATTTCATATGACAACAAGCTCTTGCGGGCCACATCAAACACAACAAAGAAACATCTACATGTGTTTGCTGCTCATGGAGGCTGTTCAAATCAGATCTCCCTCGGCATGCTGATCTCTCTGGTCGGTCCTGGACTCGCCAGGGAGCCGTGACTTGTTGGACTTTGTGAGAGAGGGAAGAAAGAGGGGATGTAGGGGATGGCAGCCAGCAGCAGTGGGCTCGTCTGGGGGCTTTCGTCATGGGGCAGAGAGATGAACACGTCGTCCTGGTCCCACACATGGAAGGCATTGTGGGCAAACGGATGCACTGGAGGAGGATGACTGGAGGCCAAATGCTGCGGGTCATTGTCCTTTTCTTCATCACTAGCTGGACCCAAAACACAATCTAAAGACGGGAGGTGTACACTTATTAACAATAATACCACCAATGACAAAATAATATAAGGATCACCGGCTGCTGAAGTGTACACTTATTACTAGGGCCAGACTGATACCAATGGGAATGAGAAAATTCTGATATCCGATATATATCTACTGATATTATACATCCATAATATCCATTTAATGTGGTTATCAAGTGCCTGTGACAAAGACATGTAATGGAGGCAGGATATCTTATATCACTGAAGAGTGGTGCGGTGAATGCAGTTGCAGTTATTAAATAACAAGCCGCAAACTACGTCATTACGCCATTTTAAATCAGTAGTCCAAGCATTTTTTCGAGCCTTAAAAACAGTTTTAATATTTAAAATACTATTGCCAGCTAGAAATATTGGATAAATGCTAAAATAAGGTTAGCTAATAATAATATTTAGTGCTGTCACATTAGACCTAGTGTTAGTTAGCGAACGTTAGAGTAATTGCATAAATGATTAAAATAGTTGGCCTTAAGTATTTAAAAAATGTTAACATAAGCAGTTAAAATGATAGTAAAAACAGTTCTAATTGGCCACTGTAGTGAGCTTAAAGTAACAGTGACAGGCTAACGTTAGCAATGCTAGATATTTAGCTATATGAAAGGGAAAAGACATTGGTTACGGGAGGGCATTAGGGCCACAAATATGGTAAAAATCACAGGAGGAAGAATTTTTTTTCATTCTGCACTTCAAGAAAAAAGTTGAAATTTCAACTTTCAGCTTCATCTGTCAGTCCTTCTGTAGAAAAGTTGTTCATATGAAACTACTTTTCCCAGTTCTCTGGACCACTCCTGCTGAGAGGGAGCTTCTGTTTTATTTCCAGGCTTCATTAAACTTTGCCTGCACAACATTATAGCAGCTTGGATCAGTCAAACGAGCACATCTGGAACAAGACCTGTGATGGTAAAGATGGAGTATTTCCTTAAAATTCATCTGGTGTTTGGGCTGTGGGGGTAACTTTACCACTGGGGGGGGGTCATATTAGCCCTGATGTTGAGTAAGTGACCCTTTACTCTTATTATGCAGCCAGATGTTTCACTCACTGTTACCCTGTTTGTCTCACTGACCACCAACAACCTGGAATTTGAACCTCTGTGTGATAAAGTGAATGATCGTGCATATATTTCACACCAAATACTGTATGTTGGTAGGTCAGTTGACTTAAATCAAACTATATTTCTGTTATTGAAGGCACTGGACCCAATAGCGCCTCCAAGGGGTGGCCGGGGGGGTCGCGGCCCCTACAAGAAAATATTTGGCCCCCCCAAATGGACAAGCCCAATGGCAAGCCTTTTATAAATTGGTTATTATAGGCTACACTTAAGGCGGAACAAAAGTTTCTTGTTTCTGGCCACAGCAGGACACTTTTGCAAGCACACTGAGAATTCGGCACCACATCTGAGGCTGTGTACACACCAAAAGTGACTCTTATTTGTGGTGAGACGAAATTACATACAAAGTCAATGGCATGTGACACCTGACCACTGAGATCAGCCAAGGAATCGAATACAACGTATGTACATACGATAGTGTCTGTCTTATGCTGTGTAGCTTTTTTAGTGTGCCTCCATGGCCACCCCAAAATTTTCACTGGCCCCATCTGGCCCCCCCACAAAATATTTTCTGCAGGCGCCACTGACTGGACCTACCTGTTATGTCAATGGCCAGATCCTTGATGAGATGTCCAACAATAGCATAGGCAACTCCAACAACAACCAGGGCAGCCATGAGCAGATACACCACAGCCTTTGGCAGAGCGATCAGGTCCTTCACGGGGGGCTTGTACTGCTTGTACAGAGGGTCGTCTGTTGATGCTGAGTACGGGTAAGCTTGAGCCTCATTGGTGGAGTTCAAGCCGGTGAAATTAAAGCCATTCATGATTAAATACTTGTTTATTCCAACTGAGAAAGTCTTCCTTCTGGTTTCTGACCTCCTCACTTAAACCAGCCCCGTCCTGCAAACATCCCACTGATTCTCCTCACATGAAGCTGACGCACAAACTCTTCACCTCTGCGGAGAAAACAAGAGAGCACGTGTAAAAATGGCTTTGAGTGGCATTTCACTTCAGACACGTCAGTCTTACCTTGAGGCTGCAGGTGCAAATGTTTGGATGGGTCGGTATCCTTGGTAACAGCGAGCTCTGCTGTGCGGCTCTTCATGTGCGGTGCGTCACTCTCCATCCGCCTCCGCTGAGTCTGTCCAAACGCCTCCAGCACGCGCTTATATACCGCCGCCCGCGCGCCCTTAATTCCCCCAAGTTACCGAGAAGTCTCCTCGTGGGAAATCAATCAAGAGCTATTTGCGCTGATCCACGCTGTTTCAGGTCTCCCTGATGTAACGGAAAACACGAGCACGTGCTGCTCGTTGTTTCTGCGTTACTCTACAAGTGATGTAAAGGTGTAACAGCCGCTCGTGGAGGTGACAGCTGGTCTCGTGGTCTTACCTGCAGGATCCTTGACCCGAGAGACCCAGAGGGGCCGACCTGACAGCAGGTGAAAATCTTGCTGTTAAATCTTGTTTTTGCTGACCTCTAGCGGTTAAAAGCTGCTCCGCGGAATTATGTCGCGCATGTACGTTTAAATTCAGCGTTTGAGCATTTCCTTTCTTTTAAAACATTCAGCAAACCTGCTGATTCAGGTAGTTGTGAGGTTGATCCAGAATGAAGACCAATCAGAAAGTTACCAGCATTGTATAGTGACGGAGTAGAAATACTTAATTACTGCACTCAAGTATTTTTTTAAAATTTGATATCTGTTCTTTACTATTTCTGTTTCTGTAGACTTTTACATTTACTTTAATACATTTTCCAAAGAAAACGGATACTTTTACTCCATTACATTTTAAATAAGCATCTTAGTTACTGGTTACGAAATAAAACCAGATGGAATTTGGTGGATTACAAGCCAGTGTGTTTGTTTTGTTTTGTTTCAGTAGCCAATAATGTTGGATCACAGAGTGAAAGAACTTGTATCATTGGTTAATCATGTCAGGTGTGAGTGCAAACAGGCGCTCTTAAGCTGCGGTACCAGTAATGACCGTGTTCTTACTTTGGGTGCTGCTGTCGTCATGATTTATGTTTGATTTTAAATCATTTTTGCCTGTTTTGTTCAAATCAGGCCCAAAAAAGTTTAGAAAACTCTCTGAAAACACTTTAAAAAAAAAAAAAATCATTTTATTTGCATTTTGTTTCATGACTGATATTCTGTCCTAATGTAGACCAGAGGCCACAGAAATGAGGAATAAACTATTTTTTAACAACTTGACTCCTTTTAATGTGTACTTGTACTTTCAATACTTAAATTTTTTATTTTTTATATATTTTGGACTCTGGACTAATCATGTGTAATAATTTCCTTCTGTGCAATAACCCATATTCAATGCTATTACAGGGTAACAACTCGGAATTCATTTTTCACTTTGTATACTTGTACATATTCTTATATATTTTTATATTTCTTTAACATTGACACTTGTATTCTATTGCCTACCTTTGCTTTTTGTTTTGAACGCCTGTACACTTTGAGTAGGAGCTGTTGTTGTAACGAAAAGCAATTTCCCCCTGGGGATCAATAAAGTAATTCTGATTCTGATTCTGATTCTGATAAATACAGCAAATACCAGCCACTGTAAGACTTTACTCAAGTAATATTCAAATAGGCCACCTTCACTTTTACCAAAGTCCTTTTTCAGTAACCTATCTTTACTTTTACTCAAGAATAACTTTTGGGTTCTTTATACAAGACTGAAAGTTGCGTATTGTCCCAGTCATCAGTGTCCGTGAGGCCCACAGTTTAAAGTGGAGATGAGCCTCTACCTGTCACTCAAAGGTTGCATCACTCACACTCACAAACCCCAACTCATGAGTCGCAGTGGGATCAGTGTGTTTGTCCCTGTAAAAAACTTTAAGGGACTGTCATATGAGAGTGCAAAGTTCTGTCATGAGGGTGACTAATTTCTACAGAGCGTCTGCCGTCATAATCCAGATTATTTAAGATGAAAAGCTTCCTAATTATCTGAGTATTAGACATCCAGCTGCCGATGTCTGGATGAGAGAGTGGGAGACAGAGAGACACATGGAGGGGAGAGAGAGAGGACAGACCACACACATTCAGGCTCCGATTAGTCACAGTGAGTCACATCTACACATGCCAAAAGGATGAAAGAACATTCAAAACTAAAGAGAGAAAAAAAAAGAACAAACGGAAAAGCAATTTGCTTATGTAAGCGCGATGTACAACACGGCTGGGCATCGTGTCCGGCCAGGGATTTGTCAGTTCTTTAATTCTCCCTCTTCAGAGGGGCAGACATTCGATGAAGCTGCAGGGGACGGAGGTCTTTATCTGCCCGCCCCCACATCCCTCAAACCCTGCTGGATTTAAAGAGAAAAAACAAAGCAGAGATAATCTGCTCAGCACAGAGAACATCTTGTGGGGTTCACTTCTCCTTATTTGTCCAGGACGTGAAATGAGGCAAAGTGTGAAAGAGACGAAAGGACGTTAAATCACTGACACTATGTCAGAGTGGACACAGATCTGAAAAGGGATTAAACTGGCAGAATTTATTTGCCTCCCTCCAGACAAGAAGACAGATCCCATTCTTTCCACTATGTGTGCAGTTACAAGGAGGAGGCAGGCAGAGCTCGCCCACCGCTAATTAGCTTAGCTCAAACACTGGTAGTCAATGGGAAGTGCTAGCCTGCCTCCACCTAAAGTCATTAGATAAACTTTTCAACAACTCTAAACCGTCCTGTGTGCTTGTTGTGACTTGTTTATTTACCACATTAAGTTATTTTTACACTCAGATTAGCACTTTATGTAATCTTACAATCAAATCCATACCAACAGTAAATCACAGGACACATGTACGCCAGAAAACAAAAGAAGGAGCTAAAAATCTTGGCATTTTCACCATTTTGTACTCAGAATAAATTAACACAATATCATCAAACTTGCACTTTATTCCCCTGCAGACATGGAAATTTTAAAGAACTTTTATTGAAGCTCTGATCAACATCCTCGAACCTCGAACTCTGGCAAACCATGCAAAGTTCAGACACATTAGTGATGGCGCCGTTTAAGTGCTGCAGGTGAACACCACTGCGCACACGACAATAGTGACTGATGTGATAAGATTAGGGCCCGACAGATATCAGATTTTTGAGGCTGATGCTGATACTGATGAAAGAGAGCGAGTAAATCCTGATATCCGATATAACTGTTGAATGTGGTTATCAACTCGTGGTGACAAAGATATTTAATGAAGGCTGAATATCTTGTTTTGTGATCGTAACAAATTTTATTCCAAACATCAGAACACTCAACAGCAAACGCTTCACTTGTTAATTATTAAATAGCAGAACACCACCTGCTGGACAACCTACATAATTACACCAGTTGGAATCACAAGTCCAAACATTTTTTCAGCTTTAAAACTGTTTTAATGTTGACATATGTCGGAGAACATATATGCTGGTACCGATATATCTGAGACAGGCAAATACTGGCCGATAATATCTGCAAATCGACATATCAGTCGGGCCCTACATAACATTTCACATATTATAGTTACAATGTCCGCATAAACGGATCAAATTAAAAACAAGAGCTCCACAGAAAATTTGAAATAAGTTAGTGCCATTTATGCTTTGTGCTTTTAAAATAATACTATTCATGTGGCACAAATCACTAACCAGCAGCAAGTCTCATTCAGAACTGTTCATAAATCTATACAGTATATTTTATTTTCTTTGATAAACTGGGAGCAGGCAGCTGAAAAGAAGTAGTGTTGGGACTGAGAGTAGAAAAATAGCTCTTTTTATGTTAAAAAATCAACTTCTGAATTAATTACACTTCATAGCAGTCCACACATTCAGCACAAAGTCAAACGTAAATGTTCTTACACTCAAAATTAGGCACTCAGATAAACTCTACAAACCTGAGAAGACAAACATGAGGCGTTTTCGGATCAAACAGTTTTAGGAAGCTTTTGAGAGGAAATGTCCACGCTTTTGTCTGTACGTGGCGATGATGTACCATAAACCTCAAACTGAACGCCGTTAAAGCTCAGAAGAAACAACAACAAAACAACTAGAGCTACAACGATCAACTGAATAATTGATTGGTAAAAAAAATTAATCGCCACCTATTTTGATACTGATTATCATTTATTAAATAAAAAAGCAATTTGAAGACGTCGCACTGGGCTCAGGGAAATTTAGATGTGCATATTTTGCACTTTTTTGACATTTCATGGAATAAATAATTATGTGATAGATCGTAAAAATAATTGGCAGATTAATCAATAATGAAAACAACCATCAGCTGCAGTCCTAAAAACGATGACGATATCGTTACGAGCTCTGGTTCGTGTTTTGTGTTGTCTTGTCAATACAGCTGTTGGGTTTTTAAAAACGTTGGCTGCTGGCGCTGGTCACTATAGTTCCTCTGCTGCTGTGAAAGTACCTACTCTGGAGTTGGAGCTAAAAAGGTTTCTAAAACCGTATAGCTCTAAGGACAATAATAGTTCACGATTCCTGCGGTGCGGATGCAACGAAACAGGAGCTTCTTGGAACTATGACATGGTTCCTGCAGTCCGAAAACGCCTGTTGTCACTATACAGGAGAAAATTTTGTCAAAGTTGATGTAAAAACTTCTGCAGAGCTGACATGCAAGTTACATTTCCAACGGCTGGCTCCTGCTGGGTGAGGTGGGATCTATTTGCCCACAGTGAAGGACTGCAGGCCGGTGATGGCTCTGCCCAGGATCAGGGCGTGGATGTCATGAGTACCTGCAGGACGAGACAACACACATCAAACAGGACCAACAGCTGCGACTCGACACAGAGGCTGAAGCAACTGAGTTCAAACATACTTCACACACGTGTACTTACAAACTCTGCCTACTTAAACTCAAACACACGAGGCGTTTTCAGACCACAGGAACCCTGTCATAGTTCTAAGAACCTCCTGTTTTATTGCATCTGCACTGCAGGAAATCGTGAATTACTACTTCCACTTCTAGTTCTACCTCCAGTCAATGGGACCCTACTTGGAATAAAATCTGAACGGTAGTCAGTGGAAAGAGACAAATTATTTCTGACCCTGTTTAAATTGTTCCCCAATCTCAAATATGATGTTTGTCAATTTAAAAGGTAATTGTTCAAGTGAAGACAGTCGATGTTTATCACGTAACTGCTGAAGTATCAGACTGAAAATACGTATTTAGAAAGACGACACATCCATTCGTCGTTAAAGTGATGTCTTAACAGTGATCTCTTACAGAAGTGACTAAATCTCTGTTTGCTGAGCTGCAGCTCTCAACAGGTCCACGCTTGGAAAGATTTTGACCTCCTTTAATCCATTTTCCCTCGTTCTGAAGAAACTAAAGAAATTGTGCTAAAGTTTCAGCCATGTTAACGTTAATGACGTATATTGTGCAAGACGAGAGCCGAAATTCATTGGAAGTGGTTCTTAACTATCTTCATGACAAACTGAGACTTTATTGAAACTGGAAAGGGCGGGACTCGGCCACTCTATAGTTCTTAGAACTACTTTTTGAGGAGTGTTTTTAGCTCAACCTTTAGAGTAGGTCAGCGCTGGCAGCTGCTGTTTTTAAAAACCCAACAGCTGTGTTAACGAGACGACACAAAACACAAACCAGAGCTCAAAACGAGATTGTCATCGTATCTTCTTTGAGATTTAAAGTCATACAGCATGAGCCTCATGCAACGTGACGACCACATTCAGACAAAAGCGTGGAGTGGTGATGCAGTAACGTTAGCCTTCATTTGTTGTTATCAGTCGTGTGGAACTGACAGTAAACCAGCTGCCAGCCAGTTTCAGTCACTTCAGGGGGTTCCTATTGGCGATGTGAATGCCGACAGAAATAAAGCCCTTAAAAGTGTTCAGTTCCTCAGTACAGTTCCTCTTAAAACTAGAATATAAAAAACATTTTCGTTAACTGAATTTAAAAAAAGAGGCTTTCCAAAAAGTGATAACTAATTTAATCTGTACTATAGGTTAACAAAACTAACTTAAATAAAACAAAATTAAACAGAAAATGTCCTTGATTTTTATTTCTGGCACGACTGCCTGTCAGCCAACTGAATGTAAACCTACCTGGCTGACATCATGGCGGCGAGGGCTAAAGCTGGGTGAAAGCAGCAAAGACTAAAACTAATAAAAGCTCGAATAATTTTCAAATTTTCAAAAAAGTAAAAACTAAACTACAAAACTACAAAGCTTTAAAAAACTTATCAAAACTAAACTAAATTTGAAAAATTACAGTCAAAATGAAACAAAAATAAAAACTAATGAAAAATCCCAAACTACCATAACCTCGGTTCCTGGAACTGTTCGGTCCGAAAACGCCTCGATATAATTCCACTGAAATGAATTTCAGTTTGGACCATTTCTCTCTCCTCCTCCTCCTCACCTTCATACGTGTTGACAGCCTCCAGGTTCATGACGTGGCGGATGATGTGGTACTCGTCTGCGACGCCGTTTCCTCCCAACATGTCTCTGGCCTGCCTGACGATGTCGAGAGCTTTACCGCAGCTGTTCCTCTTCAGCATGGAAATCATCTCAGGCGCTGCTCTGCAAGAAAAACATCGAGTCTGCTTTCAGGACGGACATCTCGAGTCCTTAACCTCTCATCTGTCGCCATCATCAGGTCAAAATGTGAATTTGTCCATTACTTCAGTTTATGATGAATTCGTCCCTGCATTATCTAATCCCATCAGCCTCGGGTGTACTCTGTGTTAAGTGCTTATTGCCAAATGTTAGCAAGCTAACAAACAAAAAGAGAAACAGCTGCTCATCTTTACAGTCACATGAAAAAACTTGGGTAGATATTTGTCCTTTCTGAATGTCGGTAAACAGCCACAAATAATGAGACGACTTCCAACAGGTCCGGCCTCATCACACAACTAAAGCTCAGTTCTGTCATTTTCAACAGTTTCATGAACAAAAGCAAAAAACACTTTTTACTTTTTCCCCTGACAGAACAAAGTCGGAGACTGTGTGGTCTGATGGAAAGAAACATTCGCATTAGTATGATGTCATATCCTCTCATAGGATAAATTCATCTTTACCTTTTTTCGTCTATGAGTCTTCCCAGCTGCAGACAGGACTGAAGGCCGATGGTTATCTCTGTCAACATGTCGGCCATCTTCTTCTGCATCAGCTGATTCCTTGCCAGGGGCACGCCAAACTGGATTCTGGGACAGAAAACTAAAAACTGTTACCCTTGTATGAAAAGACAATCAAATCCAATAAGCAGCATGAAAATATTTGTCCTGCCTGAACCAAAAATATGTGCATTTTCCTGAGCAAAATTAGGTTTAACTGGTTTTAAACTTTAATAAACTGATACTTCACTGCAAATTCTGTTTGGTTTATGACTCACTGGCCTTTAAATGTCTTGAACTGAAGCAAATATTTTTTTCCTTCCAGCGTTCCTCCACGGTACAGATGTTTCCCAAAAAAGTGAGCCACTCACTTTAGCTGCTTTTGCTGGCAGTCTGTGGAGATACAGTTTCAAAACAACAAAACCATCTAAAAATGTCCAAAACTCTCAGCAGTTCATCTGGTTTAATCCAAGTCTTCTTTAGCCTATTTTTCAAGTTGCGTGTTATGGTTATTCTGAAAGTCAGGGAACTCCGGCTTGAATAAATACGGTTCCGCCAAAAACTGTAGAAACTCCACTCTGTCTGAGTCTGCACCAGACATTTTCATTAGTTTACAAGTTTCGGAAAACTTTTTTAGTATTTTTGAAGAAAAGAATGTAAGGATAAGTGAGCAAAAAGGGCTGGCGCAGAGAGAGGCATAACCATATTTATTCAACCAACGTGACGTGCAACGTTTAGAATAACTGTAACATGCAACTTGAAAACACAGGCTCAGATGTGTTGGATTTAGGAGCTTTTTAGCTGAAATCAAAGTGTTTTGGAAGTACTGAGCCTACAACATGATGAAGAAGACTTAGATTATACCACATGGAGCTGCTGAGAGTTGTGGACGGATGTTTTTAGATGGTTTTGTTGTTTTCAAACTGTATCTCCACAGACTGCCAACAAAAGCAGCTAAAGTGAGTGGCTCACATTATTGGGAAAGAATCTGTTTGTCATGAAGGAACGCTGGAAGGAAAAAATATATTCTTCAACCCAAGACATCTAAGGGTGAGTAACTGATGCACTAAACAGAATTTTGCAGTGTAATATCATTTAAAGAACCTAACACATAACAAAACACTAAACCAAATTTTCATCTGGTTCAAATCTAGTACCGAATACAGACACAATAAAACACATTACATGGCTGAAGATGACATCACACAGATAATCTGACCTGTCGAGTGTGTACTGCCGAGCTGCATGGAAACAGAATTCTGCAGCACCCAGAGCGCCCCATGCGATACCGTAACGAGCGTTGTTCAAGCAGCCAAACGGACCCTGGACGCAGAAAAAAGAGAGACATGAGCAACTTCAGGGCTCCAGACTGCAACCACACGGTCATGTTTGGGACCATTTTTTGAGACAGCGTGGGTAATCTTTACAACTACTCGAGGAGGGAGGGAGTCTGTCAGAGTAGGCTCATAGCTGGGATCCCACCGAGACTGTCACACAGGGTGCAGCCGCTCCAAAAACACCACCTGAGCGCATGTGGGGAAAAACAGCTTTGAGCACCTGACTGTCCCGTTCGATGCCGTAACTTTTTCAAGAGGTGTCCTTCAGACCTGTTCCCCTCGATCCGCAATGGATTCCACTCAAAAAAATGGGAAACGCCTGCTGAAGCGCAGCACTGGGGCCGCAGGAGTGGGAGGCCGTGTAGTCACATAACGAGCGCTGCAACTCAGAGTCTCGAGTGTCAAAAGGTGTTTTTTTTAACTGTTAGGTGTACCAAAGCTGTTAGTTCAACAGCTGTTTGTGTCTGTGCACATCAGTGCTGTAACATTAGACACGCAGGTATCAGAGTTTCTCTCTCTGTAATGTTACCTGATCAATAAACATCTGCACTGAATAAAAAGCTGCAGGCTGGATTCACGATATCTGTGCACGGTGACGAGCCGAGGCACACAAATAATTTCTACTGAGAAGAAACGTTTATATCTTTGATACGTTTTGTTTGTTTTATTGATGTCCTGGTTTTCAAATCATTATTTCATAACCCAGACTGTATTTAATGGGTCTTTTGAACACTGGAATTTATTTATGAGGCTAAATGTTTCGGGAAAATTTGGATTTGGTCACTTTTATAAATGCTCAAAGCTCAGCCTGACCAGTATTTTTTTTTTTTTTAAACGAGCAAACAGACTCAACTCTGATTTTAAGCCATAAAAAGAATCAAAATCCATAACAGTTCACATGGGAAATAACAACTCATGAAAAGAAATGTACATTCTAATGAATGTAGAAAGTTGAATTTTGCATTACACGTCGATTAACGGTGTGGTCCCTAAATTTTCTGCTTGCACTCTTAAAAATTTTCAGTAAGGCGTCACGGCGCTCCGAGTAAAAACAGTTAGTCTGGAGCGCTGAACTTTCTGAGCTGCACTGTGTTATTTTTACAGAGAGCTCAATAACTTTTAGAGACAGTGAAAATAAAGAAGTCAGTTTCAGGGAAATTTGACTTCAAGTGTATTTCATTCCACATGTAGAACACTGAGGGTTTCACTGAACTCACCCCGAGGCCGGAGGCTTTAGGCAGCAGGTTCTCCTCAGGAACCTCCACCTCGTCCATGAGGATCATACCGGTGGCCGAGGCTCTCAGGGAGAACTTCCCCTCGATCTTAGGGGTGGAGAAACCCTTCATGCCACGCTCCAAGATGAAGCCGCGAACCTTCCCATCATCACATTTGGCCCAGACTACAGCAATATCTGCCACTGGGGAGTTGGTGATCCTGCAGGTAAAAGCAAAGGTGGCGTTACAGAGATGTAGCCTGGCTCCGCCCTCCTTTCACTCAGCTCAGTTTTCACGGAGAATCAGTCTGGCAACGAGGCCTGGCTTTAGAACTGCACAGACAAATTTTTGGCCGGACCAATCACTGACTAGCAGGAGTGGTTCAGTTCGATGACATAGAAGTCAAACACTCGTTCACAGTAGTTCAATCATGGCGGAGGCCTACAGCTTTGGTTTACCAGGCTACCAAAAACCCTCCGTTAGTGACAACTACAGAATATTAAATACAAGGAAAGTTCTGACGAGATGGAAAACAACCTTGGGGACATGAAATGTGCTGCTTTTTTGTGATCACTACATGTAGAGAAGAATAGGAGCCTTTAGTACGAATCCTTGTATCGATCTGTGCAGCGTGGACATGAGGTTGTGTGAGTCTCATGAGAGAGATGTAGCCTGGCTCCGCCCTCCTTTCACTCAGCTCAGTTTTCACGGAGAATCAGTCTGGCAACGAGGCCTGGCTTTAGAACTGCACAGACAAATTTTTGGCCGGACCAATCACTGACTAGCAGGAGTGGTTCAGTTCGATGACATAGAAGTCAAACACTCGTTCACAGTAGTTCAATCATGGCGGAGGCCTACAGCTTTGGTTTACCAGGCTACCAAAAACCCTCCGTTAGTGACAACTACAGAATATTAAATACAAGGAAAGTTCTGACGAGATGGAAAACAACCTTGGGGACATGAAATGTGCTGCTTTTTTGTGATCACTACATGTAGAGAAGAATAGGAGCCTTTAGTACGAATCCTTGTATCGATCTGTGCAGCGTGGACATGAGACTCACGCAACCTCATGTACAACAGTTAAAAAAAAAAACACAGTGAAAAAGCACTAAAATGATGAAAATAGCCAATATCACAACACAATATCACAGCACTTATGTGATTATTGAACAGATCGGACGTTAGACTTCCCACTCATCTGTCACCGGACAGCCGAGCCCACAACATGCGTCCAACAGTGCATGTTAATGCTGATTGGCTTAAGGCTGATCCAATAGTTTTACACTTAACCTGATACCACGCCTACTAGAATTTACATTCTGCAAAGAATCCCCAGTGGAGCGTGGACAGACGCTTTTCACAAACTGAATTTATTTGCAAAGTGAATTATGGGCGTGGTTTAGCAGCTAATGGAGACGCCTTTCTGTAAGCATTGCTGTGTGCATCGACTACTCACCAGGTCTTTGAGCCTGTGAGGGTGTAGGTGCGACTGGACGGGTTGTATTTGGCTCTGGTTTCCATGCTGCCGGGGTCGCTGCCATGATTTGGCTCCGTCAAGCCAAAGCAACCCAGGATCTCTCCACGAGCTGAGCACGCAGAGAGGAACAAACTCAGAGCTCAGAACTCATCACTGGGTTTTATGGTCAATGTCATAACATCTGACAACAGCAGAACACGAGACTGTTGATGAGCAAAGAGCCGCTGTCGCTTCTTACCCAGTCTGGGAAGGTATTTCTGTTTCTGCTCCTCTGAGCCGTAGGCATTGATGGGATGCATGACCAGGGACGACTGCACACTCATGACTGAGCGATAGCCGCTGTCCACTCTCTCCACTTCTCTGGCAATCAACCCATAGGCCACATAGCTCGTCCCAGCACAGCCGTAACCTTTACACCAAACACAGAGAGAGGAGTCACAGCTGTGATTTCAGATTTATTTATTCTTCTCCTGACCACGTCACTGTGGTATGGAGTACAAACAAAACAAAAGAGGCAAAACATTATTCAAAAATGCACCTATTATCATGCAAATATTCTCTTTGGTTTATCTGTCTTCAACAGCAGTACAAGTTTAAACATATTTGGCTGATTCAAAAATTATTTTGCCAAATATTTCCTCCTGTTGTCAACAATACTTGCAATTTTACATGTAAACAAAACATGATATTCATCCCCCAGGTAATTATCATTCCATAAAGTACAAAATCTTTTACTCCGCTCTAGACCTTCATATCTTCGTCTTATTTTAGGTATTTTGTTATTAGACTCAAAAATTACAGACGGCCTGGGAGTACTTCCTGTTTTCACCAGGTAAATACTTTTCAAACATAAACTCCTCTTTCAGTTGACAATACCAGTCACATGATGAGTTCACAATGCCACTTCTGTAAAAATTGATCTTTTAACTTTTGCTCAACTCATTACATCGCTGCTCCAACCAAATGTATGAAGAACCACAGTCCTCTAGTATCTGCTCGACAGATGTAATCCATGGTGATGCGTATGTTCCGGTGATATACAAATCAAATAGACAACTGAACAATTTCCAGATAAATTTTGTATGAGTTAGAGTTGTGACATGAAGTAATGTTTAATGAAGTCAAAATTTCACAAACGTACGTGAGAGATTTCTCAAAAACAAACACACAGGTCCAACATGTGCACACGGCCAAAGTCCATTTCAGACAATCATTAATGTGACAGAAATCTGTCTGTTTTTTAAGACAAGATGAAACTTTACATTTCAGAGTAAAATACCACAATAAACACACATGACAAAGTATCAGAGGGTATCTGAAACATATACACAGTGAGTTGTAATTCATTCATGACTACTGCATGTTAGGAGCCATCGACCAACAAAAAGTTGTTGACTAGTCGCGTAACTGTGGGAGATTTCTTTTTCATTCTACAACTATCGTTAATTATTATCATAAAGGTCTTGAGTACAACCAGTAAAATGTTAACTCATACGTGTGGGAACGAGCTGAGGGTTGGTCAAACTGTTGAGTCCTCAACTGGCTCTGACAGGCTGACAGACAAACGAGCTGTGGTCTGATTAGACTAAACATCCAGCAAGCTGGTCGTCTTCCTTAAATAAATATCTTAGATTCTGTTTATTTAACATGACACAACTGAGAAAATGATAGTTTAAACAAATCAGTTTTGGTAAAATATTTACACACTGATGATTATAGTTGAGCACTGAGACGTACAGCCATGTTTCTTTATGCCTCTTGCTTTTGTTGCATGTCTGCTGCTTCACCCCGACATTCCACTGGACGCGTGTTTGCTTCGTGCTCCGCCGTCTGTCAACACCTACCGACTGCATTTCAGAGCGCAGCACAGCCGCACAGCTGGAGTCACATGACTACGGGATTTAACCGTATTTACGGAATCCAGTAGAGGTGGAGGAAAAAAATCCATAATGTGTAATATCGCGATATTTTGTGGGACAATTTTATACTGATTCACAGACACCAAGAATCGCTTTAAAAAAAACAAAAAAACAAACAGAAATTCTTGCTAAATGTTGCAAATACAAACTCAACTTTTTGGGCAAGAAAATAATAGAAATCAATTAATTTTTCTAGATGGTGCTAAGTGCCCACTGTCAGGTGAGGTTATAGGCCCTTCTCTGCACATAGTGACTGTTTATTTATGAAGTTTAGTAAAATATGCTCTGGCATCAACAAAGAGTGCTTTATTCTGAAAATAAAAGGATGTTTTAATGTTGTGTCTGTGTCTGACTTCCTGTCCCACTCGATCAGCTCTGTGCTGAATTGCTGCGCTGCGCTCCATCATCAGGCAAAAACAGAAGCTTGTGTATCTGCTGCGGATCATCGGAGCTGCGACGGAGTAGAAACACCACACAGCCGCAGTCAGTGGAAGCTCACACACAGATTTGAACTGAAACGGATCAGCTCTGCTGCCGTTTTAGAGTGGAAACTAACTGCACACGCATCTGGTGGAATTTAGATGTTAGTGCCCTGCGGCGCAGTGTTAGGCCTTGTTCAAACCACCGGCTCATATCAGAATTTTGGCATATCCAGACTGATTTTATTAAAGTGGCTACGAGGAACTTTAAAGTATTTATGAAACAGTCTCATGGTTCCTCTGATGATTATAAATTTCCTGTAACAGCAAACGAGACCCTCAGTTAAAAGACTGCTGCTGTTTTAAATGTAGTTACTATTAATGCCTGTGATCGGGTCTGAATCCCCACGAACTCAGATGAAACAACTTATTTTAAATATCATTGTTCTATGCAATGACAGTAACATAATTATATTCTCTGCCTCCAGCTGTTAGTTTGCACCTTAGCATGTAACGTTAATGCAGATGTCTGTGTAACGTCAGCCTACAGAAAACAGAGGTAACGGGTCTCGGGCGACGTTACTGCCGTACAGCTGGCTTGTAACTTATTTCTCAGTCATATAGTGTTCTGCCTGCCTGGCCCACGCTAGCAAAGATCTTTACAACAGAAGGAGCTTGTGTCACTACCGCTTTTGTCCAAATGGGGCGCTAGAATCAACAAAAACTGAAAGTACCTCATAGTCACTTTAATGCCAAGGTCAGACTACAAGATATTTTTGTCTGTTGTCTGATTATAGTCATAAATTCTTGCCGTGTCTTGGCTGAGAGACATGACAAACTACACGTTGCTCCCCGATCAATCATCGTTTGCAGTTGTGTGATGTCACCGGAAAGGAAGTGCTCGCTGCTGACTACTACTACTGTCAAGTCACTGTGGGAGGTCAACAAAAAATCAAACATGCAAGTCTTTCTGTCTTGAAGCGAGGCGTCCTAGATGCGGCGTCAGCTGTCGTCCGTTATGACACACCACCCAAGATGAAATGATCAATTGTTGCGCTCAATGGTCACTGATCGTTTCCGAGCCTACCTGATGCCCTACATCTTCCCGGTCGGGCTGATATCGTGTAGTCTGACCTCGGTATAAGTCTGAACAGCAAAAAAACACATATATATAACATATATAAATTGATTTTTGCCAATCAGATCCAACCCACATGGTGAGGTGGTTTGATATGTGACTCAAATCCGATTTCTACAGATGCGTCTTCAGTCTGACCACGCCTCCCTTTAGATCTCGTACCTCAGTGGAACCTTCTTGGTTAAATAAAGGAAAAAATTTAAATAATTAAAAACAAGCAAGTCAAATCCAACAGGCTCATTCAGACTCACCTTTAATGGTTGGGCCCAGGACGCCCATCTCTCCCATCTCTGACACGATTTCTCTGTGGAACACTAAAAAAAGACACGACTAGCTCACACATGAGGTTGAGTTAGAGACATTACATTTATTTATTACAGTTGCAATTAAAACTCAGTCGTCAAATTCACAAAAGGATATTACTGCAGCACACGTTACATACCAAGCTGTGTTTAGCATAAAAGACTTACAGTAAACTGGATATTATGCATGTGCAAGCAGCATGGGGACTCATTAAAGCTGAATGAAAAACTGATAAAAAAATAACTCTCTCACCTTCATTTCTGTTTGCCATAAGAATACGAGGCATGAGTTTCTCTTGGCAGTACGTGCGAAAGGAGTCTCTGATCATGATCTCGTCCTCCGTCAGCTGGCTCTCCAGCTCCAGAGCATCTTGCCAGTTGAACTGGACTTTAGCTGTCAGAAGAGGAACGATTTGAAAACCCTAAAACCACTTTTAAAATATATTCTGGTCAGAGAAAACATAACGTCTGAAATCCGTTTCAAAAATAAGACGCTGTTTACACCTACGCGCTTTAGACTTCTGCTCACTCTTCTCTGCATCTGTGGAAATTCAAAGCAGAGAAATTATTAATGTTGAGTATTTTCTGAAACTCTAAAACAGCTAAGGAGCATTTACCTTTACTTACTCTTTATTTCTTTCATAATTTTTTAACAAATTACAGATATTATTTCAAAGTACATACTACCATGGATCTCCCTGTGGGTAGCTTGTATGCTTAAAATGTTCGCCAACATCAAGGAAAACATCTGGATGAAAAGCTGCATTTGTGATGGGGAACTACATCTTTAAACAATGTTACCGTGGAGACTGGAACGTGTCGGCACTTACCCCGTCTGGCAGGTGCTGCAGTTCCCTGTGCTCTGCAGGCTGAGATGAGGGCACACCTCTGAGGGTTGACCAGCAGACGACACACAGCTCCTCTCAATGCCATGATGAGTATTAGTCTAAAAAAAATACATTCAATGCACATTGTTTAACTTGTACCTTAATGTGCAATTTGCTAATCAGTCAGCCCTGTGTGAGTAAAGGCAGTTACAACCCAAAAGACAAAGCAGAAATGATGTTCTACATAAATCTGATAGAAATTCAGTTAATAAACTCAAAACAATGTATCTCACATTCCCTAAACCCCCTCAAGTGAAAGAAAAACACATCAGAATTATGGACATTTATGATTCTGAAGAATTACTTGGACTTCTCTATGGTTTGATGATAATGCACGATTTGTGAAAATGAGGTCAAAGCTACGGACCATACATTTTTCTCCTGTAGGGTCGTACATAAACACTGGATTGACAAACACAAATGAATAAAAATCAGGATCTCATCGTTCCCAGCTTCAGTCTCAGAGACATTATAACATTTGGTATGATCTTGTAAAACAAGAATGATTAACTCTGTTACAGTGCAAATCTATGTTGAGCAAAGTTCTTTATCCGTAAGTTTAGAACTATGACATCATCTAGGGCTGCAACTAACGATTATGTTCATGATCGATTTTCACGAGTTATCATTTATTCCAGGAAATGTCAAACAAGTGGGAAAAATGCTCATCTCATTTTTCCTGATCCCCATGTGTCTGCTTTAAGTTGCTTCTTTTGTCCAAACAACAACCTTCAACACAAAATGCCTCATTTATTACAATAAATGACATAGAATAGCAACAAATCCCCACATTTAAGAGGATAAACCGGCAATTCTTTTTACTTTTTAATTAAATTAATTAATTAATAGATTATCAAAACAGTTGGTGATTAATTTTCGAACTATTATTTGATCAGTTATTGCAGCTCTAAAATCATCCCCCACATTTATTACATTTGAGAACAAATTTCATTTGCATCTGAAATTCCTGAAACTATCCAAAAGAGGACCAAAAGAACAAAAATCATGTAATATTTTAAAACACGTTCTCTGTGGAGTTCATAACTAGGGAAGAGTTTCGACTGATTCCCCCTTAGTAAGATGATTTCTGTATTATTTATTTATTTTTATTTTATTATTTTAATTCATTGTATTTGTTATGTAGTTACAATTTTTTCTTTCTTTCTTATCTAGTGCTTTTCCTTTCAACAATACATGTTTGTTTGTTAATTTTGAAAATCTTCATTAAAAAAAGTAAAGGCAGTTTCCTAAGTATCGCATCTTTTCATCTTCCTGAAATGAGACCTGAGAGCATCAGGAGCTGAACTGATGCTGTTAGCGGTCTTTTCATCATTCAAGTACAATTTAGTTAAATATGCAAGTAGAGTTTTTAAATGTGGATGAGAAAAAACAACTCTAGCTGCAGTAATAGCTGTTAAGTTACAGTAAAAGTTACCTGCTAATAACGCAGGTTTATTCTCAAACATCCCTGTTAAGCTGTTCACTGTGTAACTAATATTTCTGAAGATGAGACCTGTCAAGTGTCAGGCAAACAGACCTGAGGGAAGATATTCAATTGCGCAGCCAAGCTAAGCTAGCTCAGCTAACCTGTGTGCCCTTAGGTAACTTCACCGAGGGAACAAGCTAACAGCGCTAGCTCACGTCACCTAGCTAGCTTGTAATTTAGGCGTTAATAGCTGTCTCCATTTTCGGATGAGCATAATAACAGTGTAATGTATGGACGCTATGTGTTGACATTAGCAGTAAAACATGGCGGCGGCAGTTGTAACAGATGTATTTACCTGTGTTAAACGGGACAGCTATCTCGTCCAGATTCTCCCTTTACTGCCACTCGGATCAACAGCGCAGCGACACTGGACGTCAACACACAGCCTGACGTCATCACGTAAAGCACGTCCAACTGGGCGACAGAACTAAAATGCGCCTAGACTGAACTATTCTTGTAAAAAAAACAATCATATTGTCTGTGTGAAGGCGGCCTAAATAAAATCTGAGAAATCAAAAATGGGTGAACTCTTCGGTAGGATGGTTGCCTTTTTTTAGAAGATACGTCAGCCTCTGCAAACAACTGTGATTGGCTCATTGGTAGGCGTGGGCACCTCTGACTGTATTCATGTTTCAGGTCCCAGAATAAAAACACCCTGAATTCAAGGGAGGGTGACAGTTGATGCCATTTTCCATCTTCCTGTTCTCAGATCAGCAGCCTCCTCTTATGTGTGACTAATTCACTTTTTTTTTTTTAATTAAACAGTCCAATTTTGATCATTAACAGAACAGAAATTACATAACATTTTCTTTCCAACATTTTCTTTTCCGCTCCAAAATATTGCTTACATGTGGTCAACGAGATTTTTTATGCAACCATTTGCCACATGTGCAAGCCTGACATGACAGTCAGTCATGGGTGCAGCGTTCAATAAATCGGCTATACATGATGGTTTTAAAATGGAAAGAATAATGTGAGTTTTAATGCAGCCACTCATGCCACTGTGATGTTCAAACACCCTTTACATGCTGTTTTCAAACAGAAGTTACATTTAGAATTAATTTGGATCAGTGGTGGAAAGTATTTTTACTGTACTACTACAGTATTCTCAGTATTTTACTCTAGTACTTTAATGCCATGCTATGTCTACTCTATTAGGAGGGTAATAGAGCACATTTTACTTTATTTGTCTGTTGGTTTATTAGTGATTTGCAGTGTTTTTGTCTTTTAATGGAATCGCTATTGTGTTTTCTTATGTACAGAAGTGTATAATGAAAATGACAAATACAGGAGTCTTGAATCTTGAATTAATTTGCTGATTAATATTTTTACATTATGCTGTTTCTGCAATATAGCAAGATTAGCTATTAAAACTATTACAATGAATAAAACGTTATTTATACTGCATCAGTAATATTACAATATAGCCTAATAGAATGATGTGCATACTTGCATAGTGTTTTTGTTTTTACATTTCAAGTATTTATATATACATAAATTTAAAAATAAAACTTTTTGAATTCAAGACCTTTTCTTCCGATGGAATATCTAGGGAGTGATTTCATTATTTTGATGGATCCGAACACCTTTTTTGGACAACTGATTTTTATTTTGTAGCCTACTTTTCTTCTCTGACCAACTGATGTCAGTAAAAATACATTTTGTATGGTAGAAATCTAAATAACAAACGCAGATTGTAGATTGTTCAGCTAGGATTTTGAAATTTTTTTTGACAAATAAAGTTGAAGACAGGTTATAATAAAATATAATAAAATAGTCTACATTTTACTTTACTATATTTATTTGACAGAGGGAGTTATTTTTCAGATACAATTTGATATTGCCAGCTAATATGACATGATGAGGCTACTAACCAGCTATGTTATTATGTAGCTAAAATTAATTCTGTCTGTACCAGCTAAAACATGTAGCTTACATGTGTGAGAAGCATTCCAGCAATTTAGAGGATTAATATCTCACTTTTATAAAGCTGGAAGTCAAAATTAAAGCAGCAGTCTGACATACCCTGAACTTTAGTTGCACATACAGTATTAAAGCGATATGCCATATTATTATTATTATTGTTATTTGCCTTCCTTCTGAGCTCCAGACAAGAAGATAGATAGGCCTACCATTCTTTCAACTGTGTGTACAGTAACAAGGAAGAGACAGACAGAGCTCACCCACCGCTAATTAGCTTAGCTCAAACAAAATAAATAAAGTGCTAATCTGAGTCTAAAAATAACATAACGTGGCTAATAAACAAGTCACAACAAGCACACAGGACCGTGTATAGTTGGAAAGTTGGAAAGTTTATCTAATGACTTTAGGTGAAGGCAGGCTAGCACTACCCATTGACTACCAGTGTTTGAGCTAAGCTAATTAGCCTGTCTCTTCCTTGTTACTGCACACACAGTTGAAAGAATGGGATCTATCTTCTTGTCTGGAACTCAAGAGGGAGGCAAATAACAAAAAGAAGAAAAAGTTGATGTATCCTTTTATAAACTCTGGATTCTACATTTCCTATATTGCAGTCAAATTTTGTCTTTCAAACTCCACAAGCTCAGTTTGTAACTCTGAAAAAACCTGGCCCTCTCCAAGCCCACACAGAAATAACCCTGATGACATCATCGGGGTTTCTTTTTTCTGACTGAGGAAAGCTCCACCCTTAACAACAGAAAACATTATACATTTATGCATCTGTTTTCATGGTTTGAAGTTCACATTGTGGTTTTTCATAATTTCTTTCTTTCTTTATCTTTTTCTTCCTTTCTTTCTTTTTATTTGGTCACTTGAGCAAAAGTGAATTTTAATACTTCTTCCACCTCTGCAGCCCACCAGCAGCTGTCGTGACTCACAGAGTGCAGAGTCAGATCAGGCAGTGTAAGCTGAATTATGAATGAATAGATTGCTTTTATAATTAATGTTGTCTGGAATATCATAAGACCAATAAAACTTCAGCTCTGTTATTGATCTGCCAGAAGCGTGGCTGATCGAGACACATATTTCACATGTGAATAAGTAATGGACAAACAAAAGAGATCTAGTCTTTTTATATTGTATTAAATATTGACATTAAGTGTATTTGGAGCATTTTCATCGTTTTTTAACTAAAACAGCTCATTGGACAGTCTTGCTTGTATCAGTTAACGGTACTAGAAATGAACCTTGTCTCCAGGACTATAAACCCCGCCTTCGCTCAGTGATTGGCTTAGCAAGTTGTCAGTCACGGAGTCCCGTGTTCTCATTGGCCAGCACTCTCCCTGAAGGAATCTCCCTTTAAACGTTCGCAGGACAGTAGAAATTTTGGAGCGGATTTCTTCAGTGCTGAAGTTGACAGAAGCGGCGCACGGAAACCTCAGTCAGGACTGGAAATATGCTGTAGTTGTCGGCTTTGGCTGAGAAGAAACACTCCGTAACCATGGAACTGGAGGAAAAACCGAAATATGGTGATTATTCAAGTCCAACAGGGGCACTTTTCACTTCTTTCTGTCCCGGGATAGCTGCCACTCTGTAACGGCAACGTCAAATCCATAACGTTAAATGTTAGCTAGTTTTGATTTGGCGCAAGACGTTTGCGTAACTCTTTGTGATAACCTACTGTTTTACATATGTAACGTTACCTTATTTTTGACTCTCTTTTGTTTGTTAGTTTCAAGTTACTTGGCAGTCACTAGTAACGTTAAACCACTTTCTCCTAACGTTATGCTTTGAGACCCAGCGTTAACGTTACGCACGACGTTACACCAGCCTAACGTTGAATATTCACGTTAGCTAGCTTGTACCAAAATTGTGACTTTACCTTGCACATACAGGTACAGTGCGTAAATTTATTGTGTGCCACGTTTTAAAAATTCTCATGTGATGTGAGAAAGCTGGTGGCACTAAGTGCCGCACAATGTCCCAGTATATCTTGCGCTTGTGCAGTTGCTGCCACATTCCTCAGACTGGGAACATTATGGCAGGCAGCAGGAGCTTTAGCTGACACCCAGCTATGTATAGAGCTTATTAGAGAATACCTCACACATGTGCCTTCAGTGTCTCTTGGTAATATCATATTGGACATATTATGCACAATCTCACTAAGAGAGTACACGTTTATATCTGACTTCAGTGCATCTATAACTCTTGTTGGATTGCCCTTGTATGTTTATTTCTGTGCCCTCCTTGTCCAGAGGTATCACTTTTAAATGTGCAGTGACACACCCTGTTATGCTGGGCCATTGCAGTTATATCGGTATCAGTACATAGTTCACCAAAATGTGCCAGTATTAAAACATTTTTAAGCCTAGAAAAAATGCTCGGACAAGTGATTTAAAATGGTGTAATTACGGAGTTTGCGACTCCTTATTTAACAACTAATAAGTGAAGTGTTTTCTGTTAAGTGCACTGAAGTTTGTAATATAGTTTGTGAAAATGTGAGATATTCTGCCTCCATTACTCGTCTTTGTCACAAGTACTTGATGACCACATTCAGCCGATCTTATAAATGTACAGAATCAGCTGATATATTTTGGATATTGGAATTTTCTCACTCCAAATTATTGGTATCGGCATCGGCCCCAAAAATCTCACATCAGTCAGGCCCTGATGCTGGATGTGATCCACAGATCTTTGCAGTGCTTTTCAGTAAAAAATAATAAGCAGTAAACAGTTCACACACACACACACAAATATGCAAGCTTAGGGAGCCTGTTTACTGCCTTGTTTGGACCAGGATGCAAAAACAAATTAAATGGACTTAAATGGAAGTTTTCAACAGCAAATCAAATTGTTACGCAGCGACATGTGAGCATGTTTTGCTTATTCAGGGTGTTGACAAGTGGGAGTGAATAACAATACAGGCCACTTCTTCTGTCAGCTGGCCTTTGTGATGTAGCTTGAACAGTGTTTTCCTCCACTCCTCCGCACAGCTCACGCCCTTTTCCACTCAGCCTGCCACATGATGGTTAATTGACAGACATTACAAACCTTTCAGCATTCTTTCTATGCTTGCACAGTTCAACACAGAGTAGAATGACACAGAGTGAGAAACGGAGGAGGGTCGTAATTGTTTTAGACCTCTTGGAGAAGATTGTTGTGTCTTGGTTGCACAGTCTCTTATGAAATGACTGTGGTTTGAGGTTACAGCTACAAAAAAAACTTTATTGCCCTACAGTGATGTTTCTCTGCGCATCTTGAAGCAGTAACCTAAGCAAGCCTAAGAAGAGCCTTTCAGAGCACGCCGTAGGATCCACCACTCTCTCACATGTTGGAGTAATTTCAGGCTGAGATATATCGAGAAATGTAAATGACAGGACTTAAAGCAGCCGGGCAGCCATGCCCTGGTGCAGATTAGCTGTAATTATAAGCCATATTTAGGACTGAAACCTGATGCTGATCTCCTCTGGCCTTTAACGTTCGTACACTTTGTTAAAGCTTGTTTCAGCCACGTTTGCAGATTTTATCCTGTTTCATTTGTTCAACTTCCTGTACATTACTATTTTTTCCTGCCTGCTTCGAAAAAGCCAAAACTACACAACCCAGTCCGGATCATGTGAGTCTGCTAACCATCTGGTGGTTTTGCCAGCTTGCAGTGTGCAGTACAAAGGCATGATCGGAGCATTGTGAGACTGATTGGTTATTAAGGTCAGGGGAAAATGAGTGTGGGAAGAAGATGGGAAACAAACGAGAACAGTTTGGATGCAGAGCTATCTTCTGTATTTATGAGCTGTTAGTCAGTTTCTTCCAGTCAGTCACTGTTTGTTTCTTGATCTTGGCTGAGCTTACTGACCCTTCTTGTTGAGGAGGAATTTGTGTCTTTGTTTATAGGGGAAAAAAACTCTGAACTTAACTATTCTATATAGAAGTTTTTTATATAAAGGGTGTGTTCATTCAAATGGAATATTTAGTCTAGAAAATGTCTTTTTGTGTGCTTCCTGTTTCTCACTTGTGTCAGTAAATAGTGTTTTTAAACAGATACACCAACTTTCTGTTTTCTTTTTGATATTTTCCTCCCTCTTGAGTTCCAGACAAGAAGATAGATCCCATTCTTTGGACTGTGTGTGCAGTGACAAGGAAGAGACGGGCAGAGCTCATCCACCGCTAATTAGCTTAGCTCAAATACTGGTAGTCAATGGGAAGTGCTAGCCTGCCTCC
>JAPQLA010000009.1:19579403-19593252 GCA_029822935.1 Naso vlamingii
GGTTTGAACATGAGTTTCACGTGCAGACACTATAACGTGTATTAAGACTGCAACTAAAGATCATTTTCATTATTGATTAATCTGCCGATTATCTTCATGATTAGTCAGTTAATCATTTAATCATTTAATCATTTATTCCATGAAATGTCAAAAAAATGTGAATAAGGCTCATGTCAGTTTCCCAGAGCCTGATGTGACGTCTTCAAATTACTTTTTATCCAGACAGCTCAAAACACAAAAACTCCATGTTTATGATCATAAATGACACAAAAAAACAGCAAATTCTCACATTTAAGAGGCTAAACCAGCAGTTTTTACTTTTTTATTTGAAAAATGACAATTAATTCATTAGTCTATCAGTTCATCAGTCAATTATTCGATTAATCATTGCAGCTCAAGTGTATATTTTATTTTTATTTTTATTTTATTTTTCAAGATTTCTGCTGGTTTCAGAGCCGATACTGATTTGGTAATTTGGTAAGTCAAGGATGCCGATTATTGAAACTTATGGCCGGCATTTAGTTGCAGTAAATAAAAATGATGTACCAAATACAAAACCCAACACAAGGCTGCCTTTAAATCAACTTATATTTGATGGAATGTTTCTTTATAACATAAATCTTTTTTCCAGAAAGTGCATAAAATATTTGCTGCTCCCCAACTGTCTCTCTCTTGGCATGTGTTGAACACCATCTTTCCTGGTGCAGGCTGTGTGAAATAGTTCCACAGTGCACTTTTACAACTTTTTGTAGCTGTCTGCAATGAAAAAAGAAGCATACTGCTCACTATTTATTTCAAAATTAAGGCAGTTCCAGAATGGTTTCCCATACTCGTGTGTGGGCATATTTATTTTAATCTGCCAGCCGATAATCGGGCTATTTGTAATTTTCATGCATTCACTGGAGATGCACTGACATCATTACTGAGCAGTCTGATTCAGCTGTTTGCATTTTGTTTTACAAACCTAGAAGAGCCACTTTTGTGAGTGTGCACATAGAGGAATGATCCCAGTCTCTTCCACGCAGGGCGAATACAGCAGATAATAAAGCTTGCAATCATGCAACGATATCTATATGTTGTATTTGGAAATATCTGAAGTCCAGGTATCCGCATCAGGACTGAAAAAGTCATATTGGTGCGTCCCCAGCATTAAGCTCATGCCTATTAGTAGAAGTAGGCCAGTGTTACATCAGATGAGCTTGCCAGGGAGTTTGCTGGCAAGCAGCGGGCAAAGTGTGTCACTGTGAAGCCCCTCTTAGTGCAGATTAGCCTCCGATGCCAAAAAGAGAGCGTTGCCTCTGGGGAATGGTGAGCGCTATACAAGGCTGGCTCTGCAGAATGGAAACAGCAGGGTGTGCCTGTCAAGCTTCGTCTTGCCTACATCCTAAGTTTTTTAACAGAGTCAAAAAGGTCTGAAGCACAAAAAACCTCAGTCTTACAGGAAACAACGACATGTTTTTCTTCTCCAGGAATGAAAAAAAAAATTAAAACAATGTATGTATACAATTCTGTTTTCCTCATTTATTCTGTTTGATGGGGACTCGTGTCACTCAACTTGAATAAGTATGCGAAGACCTACAACTCGTCTTGGAATGTTGATTTGCAAGAAAAGACTGATTACTTCACTTGGACTTGAGCCTTTACACTTAAAAATACTTGTTACCCTGCTGGCAGATTAACGATTAAAAAGTCAGCGTCGTTATTTAGAAGGTTTGCCATGTACGAAATAATTTCCATACATTTCCTGTATCAGCTAATGTAAATGTTCATTTACAGCAAGGCAATGTTACTCAGACCCAGCGTGTATTATGCTGGGTCACATTACAAGATATTTTTGTCTGTTAAAATGTTCACTGTGTCAGATAAGGTGATTATAGAGTCATAAATTCTTGCCATGTTTGCAGTTCATGATGTGCATGACGTCATTGGCAAGGAAGCCTCGCAACTGACTACTACTTTTACTGGCAAGCTGTCATAGGAGGCAAACAAAAAATTAGGACTGTCAAACAATTGTTCTTTTCTTAAACAGTGATTCATCGCAGAATTTCAATGGTTGTGATTAATCGCACTTTTGATCACATGTTTAAAATTCTATTATTTTGCATTTCACAACAGATTTTAAGTCCTTAACAATGTGAAGTAATTCTTATCGGTGTCACTTAGTTGGAAATCAAATGTCAACTGGAATATGTCTCTTGCGAAAGTCTGGTGCAGCAACAAGGAAGAGACGGGCAGCGCTTGCCCACCCATTAGCTTAGCTCAAACACTGGAATCGCGGCCTTTTAATCGATCAGGATAAACGTTAACGCTGACAGCCTTACAAAAAAAAATCAAACAAGCTAGTCTTGTGGTAGGATGTCATGATGCGTCCTAGATTCGGCGTCATTTGTCGTCCATTATGACAAGCTACGATAGTTAAAACAAACGATTGTTGCGACAGATGCTCATTGATCCTTATTGAGTCCACTGGCCGTCCTGCGTCTTCCGGGTTGGGCTGTTATCGTGCTGATATGTAGTCTGAGCCTGACATAAGACAGATTGTAGACAGGAAGTGGATTTTTAATTCAGTAGTAAGTGTGTGTGAACTACAAACGTGTAATTCCTAGTTAACAACAAACAATGGTGAAAGAATGGAGAAAAACAGGCTCTTTGCATGATATGTTGATAAGGTCAACATTCTTTTCATTTTATTTTTCAATCTTGAAATGCTCCCATCTTCCACAATGAACTTTAGTGTCTTTACATACATATTCATGTCAAAAGGAAGCGATGGTAATGACCAACCAGACCAACCACCACCCATCTCTAAACACCGCACTATCTTTAGCTGTTTCTTTTTTTGTCCTCTTTTTCATAAAACCATCAGCAAAACCACAAACATTACTGATTAATACACACTGAAAGAAAGGGGGAGGGGGGAGGAGGAATGAGGCAAATACATGTCATCACAGTCAATAGAGAAAAAGACACAGTATAGAGGAAAACAGAACAACACCTTGACGCAAAAATAAAAGATATAAAACCAATGAAATAAACATTACAGTGTTGTTCAGGGGAGGGGGAGCTTTACATTTATACACAAGCACCAAAAAGCCAAACATGGTACATAGACTTGTTAAACTAAGATCCAGTGCAGGCAATTCCTCACTGTGCAATAGCAGAACTACCATGAGAAAGGGACAAACAACCCCTGAAAGAATAATGGAGGCACATGGGAAACAAGGGACGTTCTTTTCTGCTCTCATCTGAAGCTCAGATTGTTGTTGGGAGAATTTTTACGCTGGTTGCAAGTGAAGGCTTAGAGAAATTTGGTTTCGCATTTGCTTTAGTTTCACAGTTACTCAATTATGTGGGTGTTTGGTCACACTGCAAAATCTTACTACATGTCATGAATGTTACTATGGGGGAATCTTTTAGGTTACACAAGAAGAACTTGTTCAGAACTCAGTGCACTGTAGTGTGTTTGCATAAATGTGACCTCTTTCTTTTGCCCCTAAGCATCCCGTGCCTGCATTACAGTTCAAACTCAAGGCTGCAGTTTGTATTTAAAAAGGTCTGTACACATTCGCCGTCTATGTTCCTGTGGGCTTTTCTACAGTGATGGGCAAATGGAAAAGAGGGAAATAAATACATTGGGCCAGTGAATGGTGACAACAACAAGATATGGTTGATAAAGCTCAAATGAAAGAAAGGCTCATAGCCTGCAGCTGGTGAATTCCACCGAATATTTAAAGGCTGGTTAAAGGTTCAGAAATTCAAACATTTTAATGAGGCCCTTGCCTCAGGAAACATGTTCTCCATTCAGTGCTGTTGGCGCTCCAAACTGGACGGCCATTTCTGTGTAAACAGGGCATTAACAAATTATTAATGCTAAAGCTTAACAATCAAGAGAGAGAGAGGCGTTTTATTTCCAATGGGTCCTGCAGCAACAGTGGACAATGTGGCTGTACAGTAATTTGAGATTCATAATAGGATGGTCACTTTCCAAACCCTCTTTTACCATTGCAGGTTTTTGTCGCATTTTTGTTGAATTTGTATTCAAATTTCTTTGTAAAATATATATTTATAATAGATACATATATTCATATATCACAGTAATATACAAACTAAGTGCTTAAAAAATAAAGGTGATGGCAATCTTTTGTGAAATAATGGAGATGGTTAGGGAGAGTATGGGTTGGTAGAGGTAGGGTCTGGGAAGAGGCATGGAACTTAATATTTGTAGTGCGGATGCTTCTTTGGTTGAGGGAATGTCCCCAGTGTACATTTGCATTTGATTTTAATTAAGGCAGAAAGCCATACATGTGTATGTTTGTCTACAGTCAGATATGTACCAAATTCATAGTACTGATAAAGCTCAAAATGTTTCCTTTTCCTACATTCCTGTTTGTGAGTGACCTAAATGTGGATGTATTCTGATGCACTGTGCTGTATATTGTTGGATGACAAAAGTAGAAAAGCAGACAGTTCCATTCCTCCTCTCATCACATAAACAAAAGTGCTTCTGTAATGTAAAGGATGTAAGAAATGACAAATCTGTACAATATATACAATATGATACAGCTCTATAAGAGTCCAGCCTTTTTCGGGTATAGGGGAGTAGAAAAACCCAGGTTCCTGTCCCGAGGGCTTGAGGAGGGGATTTGATTATAGGGCAAAGGCATGATGGCAGGGTAGTTCTTAGAGGAGAAAAGTCTTTTCGTTTTAGGTTGTGATAAGTTCTAATCACGCCTCTTGTTTCGTCGTCCACCATTCTCCTTTTTCCCACTCTCCCTCCTGGCCCCCTCCCCTGAGGCCACCTGTTTGCAGGCTCCACCTGCGCTCTCCTGCTTAAAGTTCTGCTGCGGCATGAGGGACAAGTAGGGATGCTGGGGCAGGGGAGGCGGCGTGGCAGAGGGAGGGGTTGTTGGAGATTCCTGGCCAGAGCTGTTGCCGTTGCTCCCTGTGCTCATTGCCCGGTGTTTGAGTCTGAGTTTGTGAGGCAATGCGGTGCCCTTCACCTCCCCCTGAGGCTCCCGGCCCTGGGTCTGAGAGCAGGCCTGGGAGGAGGGCGGAGGTGAGTCGGGCTGCTGGATGCTGGTTAGATGTTGGCTGTGGTAGTTGCCCACATCTGAGCAGGAGGAGGGTGGGGACTCATCGTCATCTATGGAGGCCTCTTTGTCAGAGCTGCGGGGATCCCCATCACTGGATGAGGTGTCCTTGTTAGAGGAATTCATTTGGCCGCGGTAGTAAGGCTCGCTCCCGGGCCCGCCCTCGTATGTAAGCACAGGCGGCTCCTCGTCTTGGGCACTGAGGTATGAGTGATGAGGCTGCTGGAGATGGTGGTACAGGTGGGAGTGGTTGACACCCTCTACTTGCTTGTGTAGGAGTTCTGCAGAAGAATCTCTCTCTTGCTGGTGCTCCTGTTGCAGGTGTTGCTTTGGAAGTTGGCAAACTCTGTACACCTGTCTCTCTCCGGCCTCATTACGGCTGTCTGAAAGCTCATACGGCGGGGAGTCTAATGTCTTCCTCTCCAGCTGTTTTGTCACCTCAGCCAGTGTTTCTGTGGAACTCTCTGTAATGGACTGGGACAGCCGACTGCTGGCGCTGCTCTGCTTCTGGACTGCCTGTAGATCAATGTCCTGGGGCCTTGTCAGGGTGTCCACAGGATAGGAGGCACTGCTGGAGCCATACAGAATGACGCTTCTCTGGGCAGCTGGTGGGTGAGGGGCAGGCTGGCTGACAGTGTTGATAGCGGTTACAGGCTCTTGATGGGGTTGTTGTTGTTGGTGAAGGTGCTGCTGCTGCTGCTGCTGCTGTTGGCTGTGATACACAGCCTCCAACTCCTGAGAATGCTGCTGGATCTGGTGGTGAGTGGGCACCGAGGCCAGACCACGGTGGATGTTGAACATAATCTGGGTGGTGGTGCCATTGGCAATGTCCATCTCCAGCCTGTCACCTTCCTGTTTGATCTCAAAAGGCATTGGCTCTGGGCTGTCTCTGGAGGAGCCGTCGGACATGTCGGAGAGGGAGCCACGTGGGGAGTATTTCACCAGCTGCCTGTGGCCCTCACTGCGTCCTGACTGCTCTGTTTCCGAGGAATCAGAGTTCATCATCACCTGAGAACCACTGGAGTAACCGCTGGAGTAGTACTGAGCAGAGGAAGAGGATGAGCCTCCATTTCCTGTGTTGTTGCCTCCGCCAATCTGCTGGCTCTTTTCAATATAAGAAGCAGTGCTTATAAGGCCAAAACGCAGCTTTAGCTGAAGCAGCTCTGTCTTGAGCCTCACATTCTCATCATTAAGTGCAATGACACGGTTCTCCAAAACCATATCATTGAGACGTCGCTTCTCCCGGGAGCGCTTGGCGGCCTCGTTGTTTTTGCGGCGTTTCTCCCAGTAGGAGGCATCTTTTTTCTCATCAGAAATGAACTCTCGCTTTCGCCTGCAGGTCATGTTGGGTTTGGCCTTGATGAGGCGCCCCAAACGAGCTGGACTCCCTTGCAAAGACGGAGACTCTTCAAAACCATTGAAGGCCTCAAGGCAGTTAAGGTTATTCCCTGAGTTGTTGTTTAATGTTTTGAGAGCTGAAGTCAGATTTTCCATTCTTGTCTGGTGACAGCCAGTTTGAAATGTTTCTTGGGCGACTGGGGAAGAACCAGGTCAGAGGTCAGGGGAAGGAGGGGTTGGTGACGAAAACGACCTTTGAAGGTTTTCTCCCAAAGTTCTTTGTCTGTTTATTGCAGCTTCAGTGTAGTTATGACAGGAGGGGACTCAAGTGTCCAACTTAGCCAGAAAGATAAAGAACAGCTGGAGCTCAGCATTAGCAACCCTCATTTATCCACTTGAAGGGTTTTTGGTTCAGTGTCCAGACTCAAAGTTTCACAGACCCTCGACGGATCAGATCAGTCTTGAAAAAGCACAGATGTCCTTAAAGTTGAGTGGATGAGGAAATTTCTTTTTTTTTAATTCTTGCTTTCCTGCTGTTGGTTGTTAAAACTTAAGCATAAGAATGGCACACTGAGCTTTGCTGGCAGAGACGTGTCCTAGATCTCCACACACACAGCAGGATGTAGGTCGGCCTGTCTACCTCAGCGTGTCAGTCTCTTAGGGAGTCTCGCTCTCGCTCCCTCTGTCTGTCTTTCTTCTCTCTGCAGTTGACTGCAAGATGAAAAGGCTGCGGAGATGAAAACAGACAAAAAAGACATGTTAATCTGGTGGACTGCTGGTGCTTATTACATAAGACCTAAAATTATTTATTTTAATGCATTTTTGTCATTTCTGTGAATGCTGCTATCCTTTAGTGATCAGAGAGACATTTCTACTTGCAACAAGCTTTCTTTTGCCATTTTTGCACGTCTGACTTTAAGCGACGGTGTCACCCATGGCAACCAACAAATGGTTACTAGACTTCCCTGTCTGACCTTTTGACCCTGCTATTGAACTGCTCCGTCTGCAGGCTGTGACCCCTGACCTTTGGCCTGGTGTGTTGATGTTGACTTTTAAGATGTAATGAGGGCATTGAGTTCACTGCAAGGCTGATGGTCCTGTTTCATCTTGTCATCCAGCAGTTATAAAAGAGTTCTTTTAATGCTTTAAACGTATCTAAGCTCACATTTTTTTTGGCCTCTGAAGGCTAAAATAAAAGACTTGTAATTAGAAATGGCATATATGGCAACTGAGGCGAGTGCAGACATGAAATAGTGTAACATTGCGTCAGTCTGACACATGCTGAATGCACAAAACTGGACTATTTAAGGATTAGCTCTTTTTGTTTGCCAGATGAGATTCTGGGCCTGACTGAGCAAAGGGTGAGTCAGATGCAGGGCCGATGGGGTTCCCAGGATCCCTTTTAGAACATTATACTCAAAGAAAACCCCCTTTATGAGGGAGCCAACCCCTTTTCCAATGAGAAACCCCATCCACAAATACCGCTGAAACACCACTACCCCCCATGCGTTCATCCGCAGAGGAATGTGGCAGCATTCTTCGCCAAAACAACTCAATGCCAAATCAATGATGCAGAGTGAGCCGATAAGGCAGACAAAGGCAGCAGCCAGTGCAGGTCGAGGATAAAGAGGCTGAGACTAAGGCCAGAGATTTGGAGGTGTGGGGGCAGCTGGGAGGTGGAGCACTGATAAATATAGGTCAAGGGCCCCTGGAAAGAAACGAGGCTGGAGCGGGTCACGGGCGGGAATAACACATTCGGGTGAAACACGAGGGCGGTTGGAAAGTCTCAGAACTGTAGAAATAAGTGACTCAGAGCTCAAATACAAAAGGGAGCTGAAAATGTGCAAATCTGCTGCAACTGTGACACCAATGAATTTAAAGAAAATTTATCTCAAGTGCAGTCTTCTATTTTTAGCCATATTAAAGGCACAGCTCAGGGGAAAGCAACATTAATCATCCAGTCTCACCCCCCAGACTGAAACATCCCATCAACTACAATTAGGGCCACAACTAACGATTATTTTTACGATTAATTGATTAATCTTTTATTCCACTAAATGTCACAAAAGTGCTGAAAATGCTCATCTCAATTTCCCAGAGCCCAGTGTGACGTCCTCAGATTTCTTCTTTTGTCCAAACAGCAGCCCAAAACACAAAGACTCCTCATTTATGATCATGAATGACACAGAAACGCAGCAAATCCTCAAATTTAAGACACTGAACCAGCAATTCTTTTTACTTTTCTATTTGAAAAATGCCTGAAAAAATAAATAGATCATTAAAATAGTTGGCGATTAATCTTCTATCGATCAGTTATTCAATTAATCGTTGCAGCTCTAGTTCCATGCAGGGAAAAACCATAGTGACTTTGCTGATTACTTAACTTTACCTCTAGCAAAGACCCAAATAAATGAAATTAATGTTTCAGACACAAACTGTTGCATTCCCCAGTTATTGTGCCTCTGTACAAACACACGACTCTCTGACGTTTGATCACCATTAACCGACACAATCAGAGCAGCAAAGTGACTCAAGTCATAAAGGTGAGAAAGTGGTGATATGTGTGAGTGTTTCATATTTAAATCCATAAGAACAGAGTAGACCTCATCCATATTACCAGCTGCAGAAAATGTGTGTTACTCAGCATCTGCACTCCGAGGTTACACTGTATTACACCGTCTGAACTTGTAATCTCATAATCGGGTGAGGTGTCTGTGCAGGTTACAGGCTGCTCTTCCTACAATCTGACACCATTGTGTAACGACAGGCGTACCCTTGCGAGGAATATGGATTAGAGCCCAGAAAAGGAGTGTTTTTACTTTCAAAATGCAAACAATGGCAGACATTTTAAAAAATCTCTAAAGAATCAAATCTAATCAAACATTCACACTGTTTTTGTTTTTAAACTGTCTGGATTTTTTCCCCTCGGCTTGACTGGGTGGTGTGAGGTTGTCCTCGTGAGCCTTTGACATGTGGCTGTCGGGCACGAGAGAGAAAGAATGAAGAATGAAGGGAGAGACTTTTTTCTCAGCATGTCCCACTGACCCAGAAACTGGGGACCGACCGACTGTGCTCTGTAAACACGAGTCTAACTGCCTCCACTGTACCGCTCGCTGGAATATAGGTCAGCCGATGTGCTGGAGAGGTGATGCGGTGAGAGACGGGGGACAGATCAGAAAACAGACAAAACGAGGTGTGAAGACAGAAAAGAAACAAGGAGGCGGAGAGAATTAGAGCATTGTCTAAATATAGATGGAGGTGAGAACAAGTGGAGCGGAGACAAAGAAATGAAGGGAATCGATGAGGGAGAGTTAAAACAAAGAGAGGGCTGGAGATGAGATTACACTGTAGCTGGGTAGGGGGGGAACCAGAGGCAATTGCGACAATGTTGGTATTGCATCAATAGAAAGAATGTGTCACCCGTAGCAACAAAAGGGGGAAAACAGAAAGGGCAGCCAATCATATCTGACTCTCTCTCCTTCCTATGAAGCAGTGGCTTGACATGGCCAAAAGCAGATGGTGAGAAAACAGCGTTCTTTAACAAAAGAGGGGAGATTGACGTCATCAAGTGCGTACATTTCATATCTCTCCTACAGTCGGCTTAATGAACTCACAGTGGTGGTGCTCTTCGCTGGGTGTTTGTCTCTCCCTCAGTATTCAGCCATGTGAATGAACGGCAGACTGATCCACGGCGTGTTTTGACTTGGCTTCACACTTCAGCCTGCAAATCAATTTCATTCACACTATTTGTGACCCAAATTTACAGCCGATTTACGTTTCCAGAGATACCGAACGCCTCAGCAGCAAAAACATGTCGAATAAATCACTGCTGTCAAAAAGCAAGTTAAAAAGTGGCTGTTTTATTTGCATGCATAAATTACATTTTCCAGGTCACATAGGCTACACAAGCACATCTGACGGAGGAGAGCGGCCCTACGAGCGAATCACGGCCCCACTTCTTTGCGCACATTTGCCTGACCTAGATTACTCTTTCCAATTTATCATAGGTTCTTCACGTGTCATCACTAGGTCTCTGTGGCACTTGTGGAATGATAGCACAGTAAAAGAATCCAAGTTGCACTCGCTCCCCGCTGCAAGAGTCTAAATGTGGCAGGGAGCTCTGGAAACAGTGGACTGGGTTCAAACCTCTGCACGTGTTTTAGTGCGGAGTGTTTCAGGAAATGGGAGCAGGTCTAAAATAAAAAAGGAGAGGAGGAGGGGGCACATGCTTCAGAGAAAAAGGGGTAATGATGAAACTGTTGCACCCCCTGGGAAGAATGCAATGTATGGCGCGTGGTGCGAGGTTGGGGGTCATGGGTGGGGTCTGCTTAAATTCCAAGTCTGGGGGCTGACTTTATCTTTCCAAGAAAAAGAAGCCAAAAAGAGGGGGAGGGCAGGATACGAAACCTGGCAGCATGCCAGCAAGGCGGAGCCCTGTCCGAGCTAGATCCTTGTTCCACGAACACACTGCCATGTAACCCCTTTCTGAAGAGGAGGGGAAAAAAAACAGCAGAGTGACTCAGTCCATGTGTTGCAGCAGTCACATGTGCAGCCGTGGCCTACTAAATGCTGTAATTCGCCTCTGTGCTGGCTCCAGACCGCAGCACAATAACAAAGCACGGCCCTCGTCTTTTATCATCTTACATGTGCCAGGAAACCCCGGAAAAGTCAAGAGGCCACAAAGTAGGACAGAACGGAGACTGCTCCATGCTCACGAGCCAGAACTTGACTCACAGGTTTTTCTTAAGTAGAGTTTAATCAGACCTCAGTGAGCACAGCTGTCTCAGCAGCAGCACATCGTTAGCTGGATTTCCTTAAAAATGTAAAGCAAATTTTCACTGAATTTTTAGAAATTCGGCAAAAGAAAATGTGCATTGATGTGTGCTTCCATCCACTGCTGTTTTGCCAATACTGGGAGTAAGTTCATCGAGATAAGCAGAAGGTGGCGCAACATTTTCCTGTCAGGTTTCATTTACCACAGCAGAAGAAGACAGAGCAGTAATGATGTAATTAAAAGGCACAAGTAAACAAACTCAAACGGAAAGGAACGAAAACAAGGGGAAATGTAACTAAGTCAAGAAATGCAGAAGTTTCCTCATCAGTCCACACATACTTTGTGTTTTTATGCTGCTGCCGCCATTGCCTCTCTGCTGCAGAGGACTTGATGCCAGAGTGACGTTTAAGTCACGTGACTTCTAAATCTCATCCTTTTTCGCTAAATGTGTTTCCATTGCACTTACTCACATTTACCATTTGTAGATGCGCCAGCCTTTCCACCTCCCTCGAGCTTAGGAACTTTTTTGCGATATTTTGGGATTTTTTTTCGAATTTTCTGTGTTTCCATTCAGCCTGTTTTTATGCGCAAAATTGCGCATAAAAACAGGCTGATGGAAACCCAGCTATTGATACACTAGGCCTAAACCTCCTTAAAAAAAATGTGTTTTCAGAAATGTACGTTTTGATGAGTGAAATTATATTTATTTAGGTTACATAGGCTTTTTTGTTTGTTTGTTTGTTTTTAAACCAGCGTGCTTTGCTTCAGTTTCTGCGTCTCTTTGTTATGGCGGGGATTTATTTTGGTGGGTTTGCTTCTGCCTTTCTAGTCCGCGGCGGTGGTGCGCCTCGATCCCCCTCCCACAGGACTAATGTGACCTACATTCACGGCTGGCATAGAGACCCAGTGTGTGCGCCAACCAATTGGCAGCGGCCGCTCCGCAGCAAAGTGCAGCGCTGCAAAGCCACAGACTCTGGGTTTCCGCCGATTGCATAATCTGCCCCATTCTTTAATCCATTTTAATTATTTAATTCATTTGTTATGCAACCTGCATAACCTCTTCAATGTTCTCCCGCATCTCATTAAGCCACAGATGCTCACATGCACAATGTAAAATGCTTTAAAATGCTCGCGGCTGCCCAGAACACTTTCACAACAACATGTGAAGTAAGTCGCGTCTTCACTCTGCTGTCAGAGTGTCACTTCTGTATATGCAGACTGTTACTGCATGGGGAGGCTGAACGCGTAAAACTACACCGGATGGAGAGGGTGACAATGCCCACGTGCAGTGCATCAGCCACAAAGCCGGTGTGGAAAATGAAGCCAATGTGAGTTTCCTCTTTCGAAATAAATTGTAAAATATCACACTGAATGGCCAGCCTTCAGCAGAGCTGGGCTGCAGCCAGACGGACTTGTTTATAGACGTTCGTGTCAGATCAGCCCGTGATGTGGGCTTTTGTTTGATTCCGCCTACGAACGCGTTGGAGACAAAGCAATGAAACAAATAAAATAAAGGAAACACCACTTATCATTTGCGTAGCAGCCCATTGTGAGAGGAATATGTTACCCCGCGTGCCTCCTTTGTTGCCCTGTCTGACAAATCGTCCTCATGCATATTTAATCGGATCTTCAGTCATCCGAGGCGACTGCACGGAGCCATCCGTGCTCTGAAATTCACCCACCGGCTTAGAAAATAACCTCCAGTCTGCACATTTTCATCTAAAAGCCCCCACTTCCACAGCAGCTGCCACCTGCGCTGCTCAGGAACACTGACCCACATTTGATCCAGATGTTCTGGACACCTCACCTGGCCAGCTGCGCTCATCAGAGCCCTTGAACTTCACCATTCTTCATCCTTTCTCAGTTTTTGGCTCCCGTCGGTCCGAGCCGAGTTTGTAAAAACAAAGAAGTGAAGCGGAAACGTCCACATGGATGCAGCGCGGATGATCATGTCTGTGTGTGTCTATGTGTGTGTGTGTGTGTGCGCTCTGGACTGTGCTGTGCGTCTTCAGACTGCGAGCCTACTAAAGGGTTAACAGCAGAGGGCTGCACAGCCGCGTTAACCTTTACAAAGAGCTGCTACACGTGACACAGAGAAGTGTGTCCTCGCTGCCTGCATGGGATTTTTCCAGTTGTCTGCATGGACTAGCCTACTAACCCAAAAGAAGTCGAGTATGAAAATAAACCTGAGACCAGTCTGAATACACTGGAGTGTCTCTTTATGGTAATAATAAGAAACTAATATTTGTTTTCTTACCTCACTTTAACCTACTTATTAGCGTAAATAACAAACTGACCTACTTGAAGGCAGAATTATTCCACCATGAAACTGAAACACAAAAAACCGTGAATGTGTGCTGCCAGTCTCATTACAGCTATGGCAGCGCTCCAATAGGATGTATATTCGTGTTTGCAGCAGCAGACACACCGCACCTTTTCTGAAGGAATCCCATCACCTCTGGCCAGCCCCCTCCCCTCCCCTTTCCCCCTCTCACACACACACAGACCCTCACATTCAGAGGGGAAACAGCCTCGCCTTGACATTGAGAGGATGCGCCCCAAAACAAACACAAATGGAGTAAAAACAAAAATAATAATAATAATAGGATAATAATAATAATAATAATAATAATAATAATAATAATAA
>JAPQLA010000009.1:19623733-19635351 GCA_029822935.1 Naso vlamingii
TCTCTCTCTCTCTCTCTCTCTCTCTCTCTCTATATATATATATATATATATATATATATATATATATATATATTTATATATATATATAATATATAGAGATATATATATATGACACAGTTTTCCCTTTTTTTTTTTGTGATTACTACATGTAGGGAACAAGTAGGAGCCTTCGGTAGGAGTAACGCTGTGGGTGTGTGGACCTGAGACTCAGCTACGTGTAGTGAGCTCTGTTGAGGCTTGTGATGAGTCTGAAAACAGAGCCGACAGAAATAAAAACGTGTCTCTGCTCGACACATGTGTTAGGCTGTTTGTCACAGACACCATCAACGTTACAGGTCACGCCTCTTTTGCATCAGCATGCGATAAAACATCAAACCATGGGACGGCATGCTGTTTCGGCAGCTTTGGGCTGCAGTCATCGTCCGTGGCCACAGATGGCTCACCTTTGCTGGGGTCAATTTCCAGGAGCTCCATGGTGTTGTGCTGTCCTTGTAAGTGTTTCAGGAGCTTTGAGGTTGTATTTTTGGCAGTGGAAAAAATCTTAGTACTTCCTGGACACAATTTACATTAGAAATTTATATTTTTATCATCTTCACTCCCAAATAGCTTGAAATAGTGGGAATATTTCCAGCCATTAAAAGTCCAAGTTTCCGTCTCCAACTCCATTTTCCTCGGTAAGGTTGAAATGTTTTAAGCTGCGGCTGATTGTTTACGTATGAAAAATTTTGCGACATGTCACAACTAATCAAAATGATTTAAATTAATTAATAGAACCCGAAGCAGGTAACCAAACTGTAACGATTTGTTTTATTTTGGAGTGACGGTAATAATATTGCCAGAGTTTTATTAGTAATCAATTACACTACTTGTTACTAGAAAAAATAATAGTATTACAGTAAAGCCGTAACAGTAACAGTAACTTTACGACTGAGCATTGGACCTAAGGAATTCTTTTTAAATAATAACGTGGTGTCACCTCTCATTAAACAGACATTATGTCTCACATTGATGAAGGCCAGTCCTCAGACCCAAGCTGTAAACTTCACAGCAGGGAACACGATGTTCTTTTCCTGACCACATATTTTTAAAATTCTTAACTTAATCCTGACACAGGAGCCATGCTGGTTGTATTTTTTTTATATTTATGTAACTTTTTATATTCTCTGATGCAAAAAGACTTAATCCTACATAACAGGTAATCTTTTCATTTGTTTTTCACAGCAAAAACAATGCCGACTGGTTTTCCTTCTCTTTTAGAAAACAAAAAAAGTAACCTTGTGTAAGCTGTTGTGCTGTCTACAGTTTGCATGTGTCTGACTAACCATTCTGTTGACGACGCCTCTTGAAATTTCAAGCATTTTTGTTACAGACCTAATTTCCACCACAGCCCCCATGATGCTAAAAGCTCTGCCAGTTGTTATTCTATTGTTCTCATGGGAGGCTTCCTTTTATGGTTTAAGGTTTCTCACTTTTATGTAATGCAGACTGCATTCTAATCCCAGCGGTGTTCCATACAGTGGATTGAAGGGATTTTCTCAGAGTCATGCGAGAATTCTGTCATTCCTTAAAAATAGAATGGGAGGCAGTTGAGCAGTAGCCACCACAGAGGCAAACCATGCAAAAAGGGCTTTAGACAGTTGGCTGAAAGAGCTTAACCCAAAGTGAACCGCTGCTGATGCTCAAAGCCAAACACCCAGGCCCGCGGCCAAGACATGGAAGACTAGTTTAAAAGATCAGAATCTTATTCAGTAAAAGGATTTGTCTCGGAGGAATCTGAAGTCTCTACAGCCTGAGACCAACCTGCTCAACCCCCCAGTCTCACCACTCACCCTGAACAACCACAGCAACTTGCAAAACACAAATGATGTAGTTCCAAGACACGAGAAATTATGTTTGAGGTTCCCATCGGACTTCAACTGATATATAGTACAGAGAATGCATTCAAGGCCATGTTTCGATATTAGTTGACCTAAGTAAATATTCCGTAAACGGTCCAGTGTGCTTGTTGGGACTTGTTTATATACCATGTTATGTTATTTTTAGACTCAAATTATCACTTTGTCATTTTAGAATCAAATACGTACATCAGAAACGTAGTAAACCGCAGGGCACATGCGCGCCAGTAAACAGCAGAAGAAGAAGAAATACAAAAAGTACTAATCTGAGTCTAGAAATAACATAATGTGGTAAATAAACAAGCCACAACAAGCACACAGGACCGTTTAGAGTTGTTGGAAAGTTTACCCAATGACTGTAAGTGGAGGCAGGCTAGCACTTCCCATTGACTACCAGTGTTTGAGCTAAGCTAATTAGCGGTGGTTGAGCTCTGCCCGTCTCTTCCTTGTTACTGCACACACAGTTTGAAGAATGGGATCTATCTTCTTGTCTGGAACTCAGGAGGGAGGAAAATATCAAAAAGAAAATAAAAGCTGGCGTATCCCTTTAAAGCACCGTATAATTTATTGGGTCATGATGCTATTACATAACAACATCTTTGCTCTGAGGTAAACCAAAGACCTGACAGTATTCACTTAGTGGTTGAATTTCTGCTTTGTAAAGAATGCCAAAAAGATTAAGATTTTGTAAGCAAACCTAAATAAACTTAATAAAAAAGCTTTGGTTATTCTGTAATAAGTTGATGCAACTAATCTGTATTTAAAGCTAATATGGCATTCGGAAGGGCAGAAATATGTAAGTCGCACAAAAGTGCAGTCAGGTGACTGCATGAACTCCTTCACCCCTGTATGTTGCACAACCTCTGTGAAACTGACATACTTGTTGGCTAAATATACAATTCAACTGCAGAAGAAAAGAGTTAAGTTACTTGAACATTTATGTTGAGAGAAAATCATTCAGTTTTCCAAATGAAGTAAGAGACGATCACAGTGTGATTCAAAAGCTTTAAAAGAATCAAAACCCAAGACAGAGAAACAAAGAGCAGTTGTAAGACTTGTAACAAACACACTCATCATCTTATCGTACACAACTTCTTTATATTATTGTTTACTGTTGTAATATCGGCTCATGGAATTAGACAATTGAGTTTTCATTGTGCAAAAAGAAAGTCGGGGAGGCGAGAGGAGGAGGAGGAGCGTGAAAGTGAATTGAGGGGTTTGTTGAGAACAACGGCTCTACTAAGCGAGGCCATCTGAGGTCTGTTTATTCTGTCCTTACCTCACACTCCAGCTACCCAGTGTTTATTCATTCATTTCACTTCAGTAATTCAAGAAGAAGCACAGGCCACGTAAACATTCAGAGTATGTCCCAGTATTGAATGAGAGCGGATGATGAAATATGCATCTGCTGCAGTCATATGTTAAGACAATAATACAAATAGTCGGCTTGGAGCAATAATTTGTGCCTGACATGTTTTTTTCTGAGAAACAAAAGTTATTTTACCTCATAAAAACTTCCAGAATCTGTAAATATGCAAATTTTGCACATGATGTTTTCCTGCTGGACAAAAGATGCCTCCTTCTCACCTACTTTACACTCAGGCGACATCCACGTTACTCTGTTTTCAATTTAAGACTCCTCGTCCATATGAGCAGTTCAGCACATTCCAGCTCTAATCTTCATCCACACTGACAAGCCTTTAAAGGCATATCACATGACCATTCAGGTCACTGAGGCTACATCCACATTGCTACCTCCTATATCAAAGACACGGCGGTATTGCTCCGTTTGAGCCTTGTATCCTCACTAACCCGGCGTTTTAACAACTCAAAGACGGAGCAGGTTGAAGATGATGGCCCCCATTTTACTTTGAATTCTCCATCTTGGTGTCTCATTGTGGTCAGGCACAGATGAAGTGGTTTGAAGATGCCGGCACAGGCGCCCTTTGTGACTGGTCGTGCTGCAGTCATGTGACTATTTTACAGGAAAAAACAAACCTGTACATATCATGTAAGTACCTGTTAGCCTTGACTGCCCGGCGTTAATTTGACATGAATAGAGAATTACAGGCGTTGCTGACCTTGTTGTCTCTGCTAGCAGCTGCTGAACAGTTAAATTCTGCATTTTATCTTTTCGTTAGTACTGCTGACATGCGCAGGAAGAAAGATATTGTTCAGTGAACTGTGACAGTTCTTGGTTCAGCGGCGCCATCAGCCCTACGTTGATTAGTATAGCCTTTATATGTTTCATATTCGTTGTCTATTTAGTAAATTTACTATTTTTATATAATTCCTTTTCTTCTATGTCAGGGCTTAACCAGGACCTGGGTACAAAATTTCGCTCTGTCCATGTACCAACATGTGATAGAATGACAATAAAGAATCCTTGAATCTTTGAATCCTTGATTAAAACAACTTTGTTAATGAAATTTTTGTTCCAAAGGAAAGGCGAGAGAACTTTTTCATGTTGGTCTGGATCGGCCCTGGTTGACATGAACGAAAGGTGCGTCCACATGTGGAGGGAACAACAACAATGCTGGCGCTCGAGGGTTTTTTCACAAAGGTGACCTGCACTTTGTATTAACGTTACGTAAGTGACGAGGGAAGTCTCTGGAAAAAACCACCAATGTGTTTGGATTACCCTGACAAGTTGTTTTTGTCATTATCCGACAAGTTTGTAAGACTGTCGTCATCTTACTGGAGATAATGTTAAATTTCAGCCAATTATCCATCAGCGTTTCTGGAAACAGTTTATCTTTGGTTTTAGTGAGGTCGACTAAATGGTTAAAGTTAGCCAAAAGTTTTAGCTGACTATCAACCGTTATCTGTTTTCACTATTTATCAATCAGATATTATAATCGATTATTTTAAATAACTGTTATAAACACCTTCTATGAGCTAATTCAACATTTATTTTACATTGTAAGGTAACTATTTCTTACTTTAAACTGTTGATTATTATTTATGCTGAATGTTACAACTTCTCTGCTAGCTTGCAAACTATGCACTCTCAGTTTGATCATGTGATGCTTCAGTGTTACAGTTGACTGAACGTGTAGTTGTAAAAACAAATCTAACGTGAATGTTTCCTCTTGGTTAAGTAAAATCTTTCTTGTTTTCAGTGGCATCCAAACTACATATTTAGCCTTCCTCTGAGAGAGGCTGCAGTAACACATGAGGTATGTGGACGGTTTAATTTGGAGCATAGTGAGAGTTCCTTGATTATGAATCCTGATGACGGGAAGTCGTGTGGGTGGAAAGAATGAATCATCCATCATCTGTCCACTGCGTTAGGTTGCTGCCGCTGGTGCAGAGCCGAGTCGAGCCCCATCTCACGGCGCTGCAGGAGCGGTGATGTCAGAGCTGTCGCTGTGTCACTCTCTCATCAGCAACCACTCACAAAGCTGTTGGTATGTGTGAACTCAGGGCAGGGCTGAAAACAATTACAACACTAAATGAAGAATACCTTCTCATTTAGCACCTTCTCGATGTATCATAAGCTCTATTTTCTCTTTTTCTTTTCCTTCAAATGATCAACTTGTTTGTCTTTTTTTTTAGCTATTTTCTGACTGGAAACTTCATGTTAAGACTCCCAAAGTTTGGCTGAATGAAGCATTTACAAGGAACATGGAGTTTTGAGGAAATGTGTCATTTAATAGCCGTCCCACAGTTGTGTTTTGTCCTAATAGAAAAAGTTTATGTTTATCAGAATTTGAAAAATATTGCCTAACATTACCGTAAGATTTATTTCACTGACGTGTTGTTTTTTTGTTTCTTTTTGGGAACAACAGGACCTTAACACACTCTGTACATGACAGCCCTCATGAATGAGTCAGTGTTAGCAAAACATCTGAAGACATTACCACCCACATGCTATTGCACAAAATGACGCAGATGTACTCTTAAGCAACTTTCTTCTTCATCTGAGCGTTCACTGAATTGATAATAAATGTTCGTGGTGGCTGCAGTTCAGTGAAATAAGTGACTCATCATTGGATAAATTACAAAAGTTACGTAACTACTGTACTTTCTCAGCATATGTTTACCCTTCCGAGGAAGTGACCTCTTTATCATCTATGAGCAATCCATGAATCTGAACAAACCTTAATTAATGTTACAGGACAAAGTGTTGCCATGTTACAGATGTGGTCAGTGAATCTGGGTTTTACTGTCCCATTGGAGACATGTCATACATTTTTCTCAGTTTATTTTAAAATCGTCCTGAAAATAAACACCCACATATTCCCCTGCTCACTGTAGCACTTGCACATGCTTGCATACTCGGCATGCTCTAATTGAACAGACTAATTAATGGAGAGAATTGTGTCTGAAGTCTTGTTGTCTTGAAACGCCTTCTCTTGATTGTAAGGCTATACTGCCCTCTTCTGGTTGAATGATACAAGGCCCTCTCATTTATCCATAGCAGATGGATAAATTGTTTTGATCAGCAAATTCTGTATGCACATAAGAATAATAATAATAAAAAACAACAACAACAACTTCTTCTGTATATGACAAATCAAATGTGTTTTTTATTTATCTATATCTATCTCTACTTACATCTAAGGCTGTTTTGTAAGATCAGTCAGGTAATATTACCAAAATTACAATTAACAATGACATAAGAAAATTTAATTGAAAGTAGAGAGGAACGCTTCACAATGCGTGATAAGCAGTAAACAGTTAACAGTAACACTTAAAGCATCCATCTATAATGTATTATGAACGCACTTGTAATGCTTTATAATGCGTCTTTAGTGCTGTATAATTGTAGTCATAAGCAAGGTTAGGATTAACTCTAACTCTAACCATAAGCCTAACCACCTGTAGCACATTATGTGTTCAAAATGTGTTATAATGCATTATGGAGACAGGCTTCATAGAAAATGTTACCCAGTGGTAACAATAATCTTTTCCTAAGGATATTTTGGTGACACTTTCTATGAAGCTCATCTCTATCATGCATTATAATTCATTATAAACCTACATAACACATTAGAACACATTATGAACACACTTATAAAGTGTTGTAGGTGGTTATGGTCAGGTTTAGGGTTAGGGTCAGAGTTAGGGTTACTTATATATACAGCACTATAGGGGCATTATAACGCATTATAAGTGTTTTTTTTAATAATGCATTATAGATGCATTCTTTAAGTGTTACTGAAAGTTTTTATTAGTTAGGGTATCACATTGTTTAATACAGTGAAATGCATGAATTAAAAAGTAATTAATACAATAAAAAGCCTTAAGTAGCAATAACAAATGTCACTTATTAACATGTCTTATATTTTCCTCTGTCATGACGTTTACAGCTCAGCCATTTCATGGAGAGAAAAATATTTTCAAAAATGTCCATTTAAAGGTAACAACTGTAACTAACTAACCTCTGAATCTTCTTTGGTTAAAGTGTCTTAATGCCGACATTTTTAAAAAACTTTCTCAGCTTATGAATAATTGTGCATGATGAACTGTTTAAGTTAATTATTGAATGCTCTTTGTAACACTTACTTCAAAGTTGAAAAAGTGTGTTTCATTAATAACCCTTTATGAAAGGGTTATTCAATACTTATTAAATGTTTATTCAACATAACAGTGCTGAATAAGCATTAATTAACCATAATTAACCATTTATTAATGCTCTTTGCTACACTTGTAAATTAGAAACTATTACACAGCTTTTAATTGTTACTGATTTCCAACCATACAACTAGACTGATACTTCAAACGTGTCGAGCTTACTTTTTAACTTGAAGGTTTAAACTGGTATTTCTTACTGGTCACCATAAAGGTGCTGAAGATGTCCTGCCATCCTGCTCTGCGTCATGCCACAGACAGGCATGAAGATTTGAATCAGCAATGGGCTTTGGGTTTGAATCTGCAGAGAATTTTATATTGAGATTCAACAATATCCCTATGAGATATGTAGAGCTGCAACGATTAATTAAATAATCGATTAATCGATCGATAGAAAATTAATTGTTTAATTAATTAATTAAATTGGGCTCCGGGAAATTAGGAACAAAAAATTAATCGATTAACTGCAAATATAATTAGATTAGACAATGAAATAATCGTTTATTGCAGCCCTAGAGATATGAACAACACATTAGTGAGCTTGTAAATCATTGTAAACTTAGGGCAAAGGTGGTGTGAGTACTCATGTAATAATGTAGTAATTACTACTCAGTGCTTGTAGGCTGGAACACATATAATGTTGATTGCTGTGATCCTGACGTAAAATGTTATCTAGTTTAGAACTGTATCTCGGATGTTTAGGGATTCCATCCTGAAAAGTCATAACAGCAGAAACGTCGGGCTTGGCCGTGTCTGCTATTCATGGAACGTGGAGCCAATTAACACTGAGATATCTGAGCCAAGCAGGGCAGAGTCAAAGTCCGGCCTTCGTTGGCAGACTCACTGGAGTTAACAGATGGCACTAAGACGGGCTAAGCAGTTTGCTTCTGTCTGTGGAGATTAAAAACCAAGCTCTGTCTTGTGGATGTGATCACAGGCTAACGAGAGAATGGCTAACTGGATGGCTTCATCAAAGATGACTTCTGTAATGTAGCCATGACAAAGTCTAATTATTAGTTATCAAAACAGACTTTTCCACACATGTATTCTGTATCAGTTAAGTCAATGGACAGACCTTTAATCGGTCCATGGAAAAGCAAAAGAATTACATTTTTCGTGTTGCATGGTGAAAATGTATTAGTGTGCTCTCTCTACCGACCACCAGCCTCCATTTGGCAGTTTGGTTTGTCTTGAGATGAGTTTTTGTTAGAAAATATGTATATATACGCTCACCTGTGCTTACATGTCCAGAGCCGGAGAGGTCACATGGATGTGTTGATTTTTTTGTAAAACGCACACCTGTTTTGTTTTTCATGCGCTGTTTTATAAATTGCAGACACATTTATTTCCTGTTTCGCGTGCCTGTTTTATTAAAACACACGAGCGCTTTCTATTTGGCGTGCACGTTTTATAAGTTGCAGGCGCATTTTATTCCTGTTTCGCACGCCTGTTTTATTGAAACGCACATGCCATTTAAAAAACACGTGTGCGATGTCTAGTATGGGAAGAACCCAAAAAACATTAAATCCTACAATTCCCATAATGCAGCTGCAACTTGCCTTGCCTGGTAGTAACCTATATCTTTTTATACTCATATACATACTTTTATACACACTTCCAGTTTGTAGTTCAGTCTCTGTTGGGTATTTGTCGTCTCAAAGCCAAAATAACCGTGATGATGACTTTTTGCAAACTTTAGAAAGCTCCCTCAACAACCACAGAAGACTTTGTAAGACTGTTTTTACAGTCTGAGTAGATCTTATTTTATGAGTAAGCTGAAGTTCTCTTTTAATATCTCCACTGTGAACATTAAAATTATATAGCATTAGTTAATTATAATCGTGTACATGTTACAAGAACATTAATGGACATGCAAAGGTGTATTCTTTTTTAAGAAATAAACTTGTTTTAAAAAATTGGACTATTTTATGCTGCAGAACTTATTTTCTAAATTTGAATAAAAAAATTGAAGCAAAAGATTAATTGGACTTTGGCAGTAGGAACCCATGGAGGAACATCATCAGTAACTGTAGATAAAATAAAATCCAGCAAACTATTTAAACTCTGTAAACAGTGGGACTGCTGTAAAAGTGCTGTCATCGTTTATACAGCTTAATTTGTTGAGACTGAAAGAGAAAAAAGGCTGGAGAGAGAAATGAGTGAAGCGATACTTTAGCTTTATTTATGAGCTCAATACAACTATTTGTTTAAAAATATCAAAAAGAAAAATCACATTTGACATGGATACAAAGCAAAGTTTACAGATCCAGAAAGCATTTACGATGGAATTACCTTCAAGATTTTGGGTACATTGATTCATCTTGGACTTGTGCAGCTCTAGCATGCAGATCATAGTTTTCTATTTGTAGTGTTAAAGACATCAGGATGACCCATATCAGTTCTTTTCCTTTGACGACTGCCCGTTGACCAGGCCAGACTCCCAGAGTTTCCACAGCTGAGCCTTCTGACCTCCAGCTCTGTGAACTTTTGGCTCCTGCTGTGAGATAAGACAGAGCAAAGAAGGGGATTTAGAGCAGGAGATTAGCCGCCTTTTCTTGAATTTGAGATCACTGTCAGGACTTTTTTTATCTATAAAACAAATTGTACTTGCAAATACTCAACTCTGGGTAAGGACACAGCCTCAGTACATATGGCATCTCCATCAACATACATAACAACAGTAACCCTATAAACATTCCTAAATTGGCAAGAAAAGGTTTTTTTGGACCAACGGAACATCTTCATAGCTCTAATAACAATTGAAGGACTTGATACGTCACCTGTGTCTGCTCAGATTTTGTCTGGTCTTTCTTGGAAGGTGGCGGCCAAACTCGCTCCAGTTTCCCCCTGGACTGTCGCCCGACATCTAAAGGATGGCAAGAAATGTGCAGGAACATATAAAGAGTATTAATGCCAGCCAGCAAAATCATCAATGACTTCACAAATGTAACTAGAGAGAACTTCTTTTGTTTGTCTGGTCTAATATAAGCAACATATTTCAGCTGGTCAATTAGCTTAATCAATACTGACAGCTTAACTTCACTGGTGTATTGCTTTCTAGGGCTTAAGCCTGGCACACACTGAAGGATTTTTCAAATCTTAACCGATTTTGAAACTGTGAGAGACCCCAAACATGATGACAAACAACGACAGATTTAACAGTTTGTTCTTACAGATTCCGTCCACAAACAACCAGAGTCTCAACTCTCAAAACCGGAAATGTCACGCGGTCAAACGCGACTTTAGAGTAAACAAACACGGTGGACTACCTGGTAGCTAACCTGGTTCTTGTACATCCATTGCGTTAACAATTTCAATCCAACTCATCTCCTTGTCAGTTCGATTGTGGTTTGTTTGACAGTCCATGTTGTTAACAAGTTCATCTTCTGTTTATGAAGTCCATCTCACCAATGTTTATGTTTGTATGTGTTATTATACATTATACGTTTATTATTGTCACCATGGCTTTGTTTGTTGTGCTTCCGCCTTCAGTCAGCTCGCTTCCTGATTGGCTATCTTTCCATCTTACATGACAATCCACAGTGTGCGTGCTCGGCTGTCCTTGGTGTTCTCCCAACACAACAAGATTTCCGATCGTGAATACTGAGCAAGTTTAATATTCCTGGTTTCAAATCGGGGCGGCTCCAATCGTCTTCCAAGCAGATTGGGGAGGGTAACATTACTCGTAATACACCTCACACCACAGGAACATCTGGCAAGATGATCCTTAGAACCATCAGATAATCAGGCCCTTGCTGTCTTTGGTCAGAAGGGGGAAATCAGGCCCAAAATCAGTCCGATTATCTTGTATTGTGTACCCCGCTTTACATCCCTCCAACTTATACTTCAGAATTGGAGATATAAGGAATGTCTGACGCAGTGGCTGTCTCCTGTCTGATGACAGAACCCGCTGACAGTAATACATTTAAGTACGACTTCACATACAATCAATTTAAATTTGTATCTGGTTTCACTTGATAACAAACTGCTAAAAACAAATAAAAGTATGACTGCAGAGTTAGCCCTAAAAACTAACCACCTTGAAGTCTTGCATGAATGTTCCTACATGAATAATAGACGTTTTTCCTCTCAATGCAGCATCACAATCAAAGGACTTATAGCTCTACACTTAATATGATAACTTTT
>JAPQLA010000009.1:19635451-19645612 GCA_029822935.1 Naso vlamingii
AATAATAGACGTTTTTCCTCTCAATGCAGCATCACAATCAAAGGACTTATAGCTCTACACTTAATATGATAACTTTTTCCTAAAAGACATCATTTTCATTTAGCTTGAGTTTATGACTATTTTTTCACGGCTTAGTTTTTTGTTTTTGATCCCTATAATGTCTCTGCTTTTTTAACCTAATTGTACTTTAATTAGCTAATTGGCAACAGTTGATGATAGAAGTGAGAAAATGTTTTGTCAATCAAGGACTTTCTGTTTAGTACAGAAGTAACTATCTGTGACAATATCACAGTGTTTTCTTTTTGTTTTGTCAAGCCCCAGACTCATTATATTGCTGTAACATGTAGCTTCATCATCTTCACCTTGAGTCAATCGACACATCATTATCCAGTCGCTGTGGCTGAAAATACTAACAGAGTGCTCCTTAATGACGATTCCTTTGCTGGCTGCGCTGTTTCACTGAGCCTCCAGCCCTCCTGCAGTGCATTTAGATAACAACATACACAAGTCCCTGCAAACTGTACTTTCACAGAGACCAACTGTTTTAAGTAATCTGCATTTACACAACACCACAACAGAGTTCAAGCTTGAGTGCTGATAGTAGCCTTTGTGTTGTCACTCTGCCCACTGGCATCCACAGACCCAGATCAGGAAGCTGCTAGAGTGATGTGTCCTAAACTGTGTCAGGGTTGATGTTAAATTGTTAATAAGATTTCTTAGATAACATGTGATGCTAATGTCGAGAGGCATTCATTAAATCACTCAGACTGGGTGTCAGAAGGCTGGGATGTACAATGAATAAAGATCTAAATGACGTGTATTAAACTAACTCGTTTATGATGCATCTTAGCTACCTTTTGAAAATGTCCCTCAATTTTTTAAAAATATTTTCCACATTTGCTTTCTCATCGTGTCAGTAATGTTTATTCAAATGATCAAATTAGGTTTCACTAAAATATTCTTAATTCTGAGGTTGTTTAACTAATGTACAATTTAACCTCTGGCATGCAGTCACAACCAGAATTTAAATGCTCATCAGAAAGAACCAAGACTTCACATCTTCCACTGATGAAAAAGTAGCGGTACAACTTTTGAAAACAGTCCAGAACAAGCAAAAGCATTAATGAGATACTTAAGTAAAAGTAGAGATGTATCAAAATAAAAGAGCTTGGTAACATTTTATAACAACTACTCACTTTTAGGCATTAGTTGTGCAGTAATACTGAATCATTTATAGAGCATTGTGCCTACACGAAAAGACCTTAGGGTTAGGGTTAGGTTACTACTACCCCTAACTCTAACCCTAACCATAAGCCTAACCCTAAGGACTTTTCATGTAGGAAAATGCTTTATAACTGATAATTCGGTATTTATTAATGCTTAACTAATGCCTAAAAGTGTGTAGTTATTATAAAGTGTAACCAAGTGCTTTTACTGTATCAAAATTAAAACTACTTAAAAAGTACTACAAAATTATAGCCTTCTTGAATACTTACTAGCCTACCTGGCCGTTTAATCTGAAGTGTACCATATTCGATGAGCTGATCATATAGTTTATTCCAAGGTCATACTACATGCTATCAGCCTGATAATAGCCCAACCGGGGAGACATAGGGCATTGGGTAGGCTCGGAAATGATCGATGAGCTTCGGGCACGACAATCAATCGTTTGATCTTGCCTAGAGTGTCATAAGGGACGACAACTGGTGCCACATCTAGGACGTGTCACGACCTCATGACAGAAAGAGCATGTTTGATTTTTTGTAGTAGTCAGTGGCGAACACTTTCTTGCTGGTGAAGTCACGCACGTTGTTAGCAGCAAACGATGATTGATCAGGGAGCAACAATTGGTCTGTCATGTCTCTTGGCCATGACACGGCAAGAATTTATGACTCTTTAACTACCTAATCTGACACAGGGAACATTTTAATAGTCAAAAATGTCTTGTAGTCTGACGCTGGCATTAGTATGTAAACTTTGAAAAGTTGGTAATTATTTCTCAAAAAACAGGGTTCTTTGAGCATCTTCCAGCCAAACGCAGCTGATTCATGTGTTTTTCAGCTCAAGGAGACAAAGGAAGGGGACTGGACCACACTGATAAATATTAAGCCTTTCATAATGCAAACAAACTGTAAAATTGATCTGTGTGCTCCAGTCCCTGACCTTTTGGTAATTACTTCTGCCAAATAGGAGAGAGAGTAGTAAAATTAAGTAGTACAAAGCTGAAACATTTAGATAAAATACAAATACTTCACAATTATACTCAAGTAGGTAAAAGGACTAAGTTCATTTAGGTATATTTGACTGCTACTCATAATACTCAGGTATCACAGAAACTATGGATACTAACCTGGCACGAGCATTGGTGTAATTCGTGACTTCTCCCCATCTTCGCTATTCTGCCTTTTCTCCCCGTACAGAGTGCTTCTCTGCCTGCGCAGCTCCTCCTCTCTTTCTTTGGCCTCCCGGATGTCCTTCTCCACCTCTGGCTGCAGAGCCAGGGCTGGTCGTAACTTGCAGAAGGGGTTCTGTTTGAGGATGGGAGATTGTCTCATGTTTCCCTTTGTAGTTCTGTTCCCGATCTCCACAACTGACGCATCAGTTCTTATAGATTCCATGCTTCTGTGCAGACGCATGTGTTTGTCTTGTTTTGGGTAGGGAAATAAACGTGTTTTGTCTCGAGAACCACCAGTTGGGCTTATTGCTCTTAAGTCTTCAGGGCTTTTCTCTGTCTCAGAGGTTGATTTGTACAGCCTGAGGGAATGTGCTCTCACAATTGGGCGACTTTTGAGTGACAACATCTCGAGGCTACGTGTGCGCTCTAGCACAGATGGATAAACGTGACCTTTCATCATTAAGGTAGGGACTTTCCGGTGCCTTGTTGGACCTTCTGTGTTATCTTGCTGAAAAGCCTCAAACAGTAGTTTTGTCTCCTTTAATTGGCGGACTTCCCCTTTGCTGTACCCCCCTGGGATCTTTCCTTGGTTGACCAGCACCAATTCTCTCTGAATCTCCTGACTTATCTCCTTCTGCATCTTCTCTCCGGAGAACTGCCAGTCACTGCGCTTGTTAGGCTGTGCAGCTGTGGTGGTAAGTGGCTCAAGCAAGATGTTAGTCTTAAAGGGGATCTCTAGCACATCTGGATTATCTGTAAGGTTAAAGTGACCATCAGCTCTCTGCAGGTTCTGCTTCTTCTGGGCTGCCTCAAGGATCTGCCTCTCAATGGTGGTCTCAGTGGCTGAGAATCGGTGGTGGGTAGATGGAAAAGGAATTTGGGTGGAAGATGTTTCATTTGGGTCTACTGGAGACAAATCTGCAGGAAGCCAGCCACCACTTTGATCATCATCAGAGTCACCTGCCTCTGTTCTAGCAATCACGTGATGCTTTGGCTCTACAGGCATTGTTGATGAAGACAGACTTCCTTTTGGTTTATGATCTTGACCCTCATTCTTTTCATTGTTTTCCTTCTCCATCTGGTTCACTTTTCCTCCTTTATCCTCAACAGTGTGAGATATGATCTCTTCCCTCTTATCTCCACCTGTCAAATCCACTTCTCTTGATTCCAAATCATGTATTTTAGTCCCAAATACACCTGTTGTTTCACTTTTTGTCTCATGCACAACCTGCTGGGAGGTTTGAGGGCTCTCCAGTTTATGCTCATCATCATCGTGTCGTGATTGCACCTGTTGCAGACGCTGAAGCAGTTGTTCTCCCTGTTGGATATCGGTAGCTATTTTCTTGCTTCCATCTCCCTGCTCTCCCTTTGTTAGTGTTTCTTCACAGCCTGCAGAGAATGGGATTTTGGGCATTTGTGTTTCACCAGTGCCACTCTCTCTTCGGTTACAGTCCAAAGATCTGGTGTCAACTTGCTCATCGTCATCACTGGACACCCCTTTTGGGATCTTTGGTACCTGTGTTGGATTAGTTGCTGCTTCAGTCCTGTTTTGGTTGCATCTGCCAACCTCCGGTTGCCTACAGGACTCATAGTCACCATCATTTCCACTGCAACTAGACAGTGTTGGGGTATTTGTATCCACACTGTGAAAATCAACATTTTCTGTTACTGGTTTTGAATCTGTCTCAACAAGGCCACAAATGTCTGCGGAAGTTGTTTTGTCTCTACTAAAGTGTGTCTCATTTTCCGAATTTTCTTCAATGCTTGAAGGTACCTGGTCTTGGTATTTGTCTGTCTCCGTTTCCCTCCAGTGTTCTTGCCCTCCGCTTAGAGTGTCCTCAGGTTTTGCATTTGGTTCTTTATCTCCTGTTGTGATATCTGCATGTTGTCTCGCAGATGGATCAGAACACGTTTCCATCAGGCCACCTTTCCCCTCCATGGATATTTGGTCTTGACCTTTTGGTAAAGCGGAGTCCTTGTCTTCTGATGTAGATACAGTGTCCAAAGACTCCTTGGAAATCTGCGCTGTACTTTCTTTCACTTCATCCACCTTGTTATGTGCTGCCATTAACTGCTCCTCACCACGATGCCAGTCTAAGCCACTTGGATTAGCTTTAGCCTCTGTGGCGTCAGCTGCCCTGTTGGGAACGGTCACACTGGGATTATTTACCATTGCATGTGTGCTCCCCTCTGCTGGCTGCAAAGGAGCCATGTAAGATGGAGGTGGTGGTGGGATAAAGACATCATCTGCACCCTCATCATCCATCACACTGTAGTATCTTGAGATCGGTGTTGGGGCAGGGGAGGTGACACTGGTTTCGTCGTGAGGCCTCTCACCGCAGGGTATCGACTGGTTCTCTGTGTGGTCAGTGACAGAGCTGGAGTCTGTCTTCATCCACAGACCTCTGTCATCCTCTGATAACAGACCTTGAGTGCTTGGTTTGGGATCTCTTTTTTCCATTGAAACAAACCTTGGAAGCACTTACAGGTGTTTCTTGTCTATTCCCCTTTAACAGACACAAGATAAAATGTTTTTGAGGGTGACAATAATTCCTTTATATCATTGCTGATCATTTGCTTTTACTAGACAGGGCATGGCCAAAAGTTACTTGGGGTGTCAAGCCAGCAAACCTTGGAATTTGCAAAAGCTGAGTGCATGTTTGTTGGGTCTAAAGGATAGTGTCTTTTGCTGAGTAACATTGAACGTGAAGTCTCTCTTTTGCAGTAATGCTTTGATCATATTTGCACAGTTAACATGCAGTCCTACCCGAAAGCTGCCCACTACAATCAGCCTGATCTGCTCACCACTGATCAGCTACAGTGGAGCGGTTAGGGTTAAACGCCTTGCTCAGTGGCACTCCAGTAGTGGTAATTATCATGATTCCTTTAGGATGCTTGTCTTAAAGTCTTCTGCTTGAAGTGACAACAATAGTTTTTGGGGAAAAGCACCAAAATAATTGGGAGTTACAGCCCTTTTTTCCATTTTTTCCTCAGGGCATAGAACATATTTGGTGTTTTGGTGACTTTTCTCCCCCACGGTGACCTAGCACAGCCAATTCTGCTGACAAAGAGAAAGTGTAATCGGCTTTGCTCTGTCTGTTTTGGCACACACTGTGCAGTATCTGCAAGCCCGGTGAGCCACAAAGGCTCTCATCATCTCACCAGTTTGCCTGTTGAGAAATATGCTTTTCCATCATTCTGTCTGGTATAACAGACTGTAACTCATCGGGCTAATGCTTACTATCTATGAGCCACAGTGACTTGAGCTGTCAGGGGTCCATAATCAGCCCTAAAACAACTGTTCCTCTTTAACTGGATATGTATTGTGCATTTACACTCATACATTGTAGAGAAAATGATCAACTTTGTAGTCATTGAATACTTTTTTCAAGATATATTGTTGCAGCGTTATCTGGTTCCCTAAGCTGCAGGTTTAAATCTGTGAGTCTATAATTACACCTGCATTTAGGGGCTTAATGCCAGCCACTCAGCATTTCAGGATTACCTGCAGCACCATACTGTATACAGTATAGAGCTAAGCAACAGGACATATTAATGCGCCTTAATGAGCTTAACCTGTTTATTCCATCCTCCTTTCAAGTCGTTTTGAAAAAGGTTTGATTAAAAGGTTAGAGTGTTTCAAACGCTACTCAAAAATATTTAAACCACAATACGACTGAACCGACATCCTACCTGCAGTTTCAGGATTATATTATATTTCCATCATTTTGGCACAGATGTGATGGTGTCTACTGAGCTGGAAGTTTACACATACAAACTGTGTCTTTCTAATGTTTAAGGTAAACATGTTTTGTTTATTATGAGGAGAAATTTAACTTTTAACTTGACTGAGGCTTCTCTCCTTATATTACCGGGCAAACTTTACTTTTACTTTCTTGAAAAGAAAATTAAATGAGGACAAAAGTAGATGCATAATGTAGAAGTTTTAAAAGGAAGAGACCCACCTGACTGTAGCAACGCTGTCATCTTCGATGCGTGATAGAACCGAGCCAGATGAAAATATGAATGATCCAACTCATCTACTTAGCACCTGTCCCTTCCTCTCCTCTGTGTCATGTGAGCAAACAAATCCTCCTCTTTGAGAAGAGACACATGGTTCAAATCAGCAGCAGCATCAATTCTCCCTCTCTCTCGACACACACTGACACACAACAAACACACACCTGAAAAAATTAGACACACTGAACGATCTAAATCCAAGTTTTTTTTTTAGTGAATGTACATTCCAGTTCAATCCACAATGAATAAATTTCATACCAAAACACAGTGATACACATAATGAAACATATTAGCAGACGGTTGTGCCATTGCAGGTCTGTAGCCAGGATTTCAGAAATAGGGGTGAAATTCTCCCGTTAAAAAAACCCTTGCTCACACATCGACTCATCACAAAGAGAAGTTTGTGAAATGTTTTTTTCACCACATGTTCTCTTGTAATTAACTACTAAATTATTTTATAATGTTAATTAGAGAGAGACCTTTAGGTGACACTTTCTGTGAAGCCTGTCTCTATAATGCATTATAACACATTATGAACAAGTATAACACATAACGCACCATGAACACACTTACAATGCATTATATGTGAATATGGTTATGGATAACCTTAACCTTGCTTACAGCTATGATGTTACAGCACTAAAGACGCATTACAAGTATGTTCATAGTGCATTATAGTTGGATGCTTGAAGTGTTGCCAACCTTTACAGCTGCAATAATTAACTGAGTGGTCAAGTTGCCAGCTTGGGGTGGGAATCGCCAGAGACCTCACGATATAATATCACGATACTTGAGTCAGATGATATTATCAAAATATTGTGATATGTTGGGTATTGCAAAATCATATATTGTGATTTTCTCACTTTTTTGAACTAAAAATCATTTTCCCAAAGTAAAACTCTGTCAGTATACTCTGTTTCATCCAATATGAAACATTTTTCAGTATATTCATCTCCCTTTAATAATTCTTAATTGCATTTTTTATTACCTCACCAGTGAGCACCATCTAGTGGACTGAAAAGTCAACTGATTTTTATTATTCTATTATACAATAAGTGGAGTTTGTATTTGCAACATTTACGAATTAATTTAACAAAATATCAACACTTGGTATTTATGAATCGATACACTATTGTCATGCAAAATATCACAATATTACGACGTATTGATTTATTTCCCCACCCCTATCACCAACTTTTTTAATTGATCAACAGTTTCAGTCATTTCTCAAATGAAGTAAAAAGAAATTGCTGACTTATCCTCTTAAATGTGAGAATTTGCTTGTTTTCTATCATTTATGAGAATAAATGAAGAGTCTTTGTGTTTTGGGCGGCTGTTTGAACATAACAAACAATTTAAAGACGTCACATTGGACTCTGGGAAATTGAGATGAGTATTTTTTACACTTTTAGGACCTTTCATGGAATACACAATTAATTGGGAAAAATAATCGTCAGATTAACCAATAACGACAATAATTGTTAGTTGCAGCCCTACTTTACTTTTGCCTTAATGTAGTATCATGGCTTCTCCCGCAATCTAGAGGGAATATAATTCTAAGGGAGAAATACCCAATTCCAACAAATTAATATTTTAAGTCTAAAACAGCTGAGAGCCCTATTTACTCACTCTGTAGGTTTTTCGAGATTTAACCTGGTATAGTGGCTTGCAAGAATGATTTGTGTTACACACCACTGCCAAAATCTACCTGCATTTGGCAGGCAGACAGGTGCAGTGGTTGAGCCCCGGATACCACTAACATGTCTCTGCAGGAAATATGCAACTCTGCAGCCTGCTTAGCTTAGTACTGGGAACAGGCAGACACAGCTAGCCTGACTTTGTCCAAAGGCAACATAATCCAGCTACAAGCTCCTTTAGAGCAAACTAACTACCCCATCATATATTTTTATTTCAATCAGGCGAAAAAACAAAGCCTAGAAAAGTACAAGTTACAGTGTCATTAGGGTGAATATGTACACAGGGTGGGAAAAAATAGATTTTTTAATGGGACAATTTTAAAAATCAATTTCAGAATCAATATATTTCGATGAACTTTTTTAAGGTAGAGCAGACTGCAACAAAGCCACATCATATCTGTTTCCAGAAAAACAGCGAAGGTGAGCTGAGAGCAGCCGAAAGCGAAATATGGCGGACAATCCCAAACCAACGAAGACCTGTCCCCTTACATTTTAAATTCAAAACAAGGAAACATTTTGGGTTTTACACACTTCCGGGAAAGGCAAAGCTACCATGAACAAAGCTGTATGCAATCATAATTTAAATCACAGTAATTGATACTATCGAATCGCAATAAATCACAATCGCAATACGAATGGAATTGGCACCCAAGTATCACGATACAATCACAAAACAAAACACCTCTCAGCAAGAAAACAAATTTGAGGTATTTTACCAAATTGACAAACTCTTATTTCAAGTATTTTGACACTGAAATAATCTGAACCAGGCTTCAGAAACTCCACATGTAAAATTTATAAAAATGAAAAATTGTAAAATTTATAAATTCCCAAAATTCTCTTTGTCCTAAGTGATAGCTACAGCACAGTGTATTAGTGGGTAATAAAGTCAAACTTTTAAGTATCAAAACATGTTACTTTTTCAAACTAACAATAACACTGACACAATGAATTGTGATGACTAATATTTGTGCCCAAAGCTGTAAAATATCATTTGTTATTTGGCCATTTCCATTACTAAAGCAAACAATCCGTAAACACAGAAAGAATCAACCAAAGTTGCTGATAAGGCACAGAACAAGTCCTAAGGCAGAGAGACATTTGAGATGAGAAGTGTCTGCGTCCCTGCAGGAGGACATGTTGATGTTCTCATCTTTGTCCACCAGAGGGAGGAAGTGGATTTTAATTGTCCCTCAGAGCTGCTGTCAGCCCACAGCTGCTGCAGAAAGCCCAAACATGATAAATGTCTCTTTGGCAAAAGGAGGTCAAGTGGGGGACGCTTACAGTCAAAACCTTTGTAAGATAATGTTGCATGGTGGTATAGTCTCTAATGTTAGTCATTAAGGCAGTAATGCAGCAAGGAGTCAAATGAAAGACACAAATATTGGTGACAGAATTTGGGCTGATGAGGGAGTTTCTCCCTTCAATCACTTCCTACATGACAGAGCAACACTGACAGGTCTTGCGCTTGGATTCGCCCCCTGCGTCTGCTATGCTGGGTAAAGACGAACTATGCAGCCCCTTATCATCTTCTTCTACCTCGACTTTATCGACTGCTGCCCCATTTCCTTCCAGAGGAACGTCCTGAAACACTTGGTCCTCGGACTCTTTCTCTGCCTCAGGTGAAATAGACGTTTCAGGTTCTATGACGTGTTCTTCTCCTTCTTCGGTTATCATCACCCGCTCCACAGTGAGCATGCCTTCATCGTTGTCTTGGTCATAACTTTGGTCAGTTGTGGATTCAGTGTATCCGAGGAACACAAGGCTGACTGGGCCTTCGTTCGAGGGTTGATCCTCCACTTTATATACTTCTTCTACAATGTCTTTAACCACCATGACGCTTCTGTCCTCTTCTTTATCCTCCTTGTTTTCCATTCCCTCAGCACCATCCTCTATCCCCAGCTCTGCCTCAAAGTTGTAGCTTGTGGAGCTGTCTAAGTGAATATTGTCTTCCTCTGGCATGGCATGACTGGCAGGAAGAGACAGAGTCTCTCCCTGTGGGGGACTATCGGCATCTACGTTCTCTACCTTTGTCTCTTCTTTCTTTGT
>JAPQLA010000009.1:19664518-19674786 GCA_029822935.1 Naso vlamingii
GAGCTCGAGCCGACTGACGGTGTGGCTGCAGACACTCTGTTGTTGGCAGAGGCGAGTCAGAGCACGGCGAGCTAATCAGCTCGTACCGATGTCACCTGTTGCTAAGAGGCGCAGCATAGAGTGGCCAATCAGGACAGAGTACAGAGAGCGTCACTGATTTTTCATTTTTCCATCAAACCCTCGTCCCAGTGGCAAAGAAAATCTCATGGTAAAAACAGGGCTTATTGGAGACCAGCTTAGCAGTGAATGGTGTCATTTTTCAACCACTATTACACTGTTTAACCAGGTTATACATCATATGACAAAGTTAAGACAAAAAATTTGTCTAGTTTCACTTCAATGACATCAGTGATTTAGGACCTCGGTTTAACGTCTCATTGAAAGAACAGGATCTCCACTTCACGTTGCTGCAGTGGGACAATGAATAGATTTTTTGACACACACTTGAATTCATTCATTCAATCATTCCAGCAGCATTTTTTCTCCTCATCAGTGTGTGTGCTGTTTCTGCACGTGCAGGTGTGTGAGCATGTGTGTCTGAATATCTTTTCCATCACATCACGTTGCATCACTTCCCTCTCATGCAGGTACTTTTGCATCCTGCCTCGTTTCATGTGACTATTGTTTTTTTTGTTTGTTTTTTTTTTAGGCAGCCTACACTTTCAGATGAGTTTATCTGTGTGGAGTTGTCATCCTGCCGCACAGATTGTAAGCCATCATGTATGTGTCTGCTCCCTTCAAAGGCCCGCGTGCAGCCTGATGTCAGTGTAACTTCCTTCATCATTGGCTCAAATCAGCATCAAAGCCCCAGAAGACGCGGCTGCTGCAGATGGCTGCTGTGTGCTTGGCTGCCTTGTTTGTCTGAGCGACTCTGTCAAGTACTTGTTAATTAGAAAGAAGAGATGCCAAATCTTCCCAGCTGGGTGAATGCTGCCCCGTGCAACCTTCAGTATTTAACCCCCCCTTCTCCTCAAATAACAGATCAGTGAAATATGATGTTGCTCACTGTTGCACACAGTGTTCAGTATTTCTCCGTCTCAGTTTGCTCCCCTGTGCACACTCAGACTCTCTCAAAGCACTCCTCAGTGTGCATGCTCGCATGCTCTGATGCTCTCTCTCTGTTTTGCTGGAAAGAAAAGTGAGGTTTTATCCAGAATGTGCAGTCAGTACTCTGCTGTGGGATTGTTGAGGCAGGTGTATGGAGGACGTGCATGCACCAAATACATGCCATGTTTTCATTAATTATGAAGCAAATTTTAAGTGAACTTTTGAAATCTCGCAAAAAAAGAAAATGCAAATTAGGAGCGTTTCCCACAACTGGTCTGGTGTGAATAAACTGGGCTGCAAAACGTAGTTTGGTCAGAAGGTAGCAGTATACGCAACATCACATATGGCTAATAAACAGCAGCAGAACTAGAGGCTGAAGACTGGAAACAAAACGTGCTGTGTTCGAAACTGTTCCCTGTCACGGAAACAGTGCACTGTATAGTGTGATCGCCATTTTGTAGTAGAGTCTGAATTCTTTGTGGATAATTTCATTCACTGTATAGTGCACTATAAAATACCCACAATGCACAGCAAATTTCAGTGTACATACGACGTACCCTACATTTTACTGCTGTATATCACAATGCAATGCTGTCGTGTATTTCTGAAGAAGAAAAAGAAGTAGTTAGAAAGCCAGTGGGTTTTGCTAACTTTAGTTAGCATGTTAGCTAATAAAGGTTGGCCGGCGAATCAACCAAAGACGTCTTAATAAACGCCTTCGCCTCTGTCTGTGCCGAGAAGCAAAAGCTGTACCCGGTGGAATTATATTCTAACAGCTTTAGCCTCTGATAGCTAAATTAGCTGTTAGCTTGTGAGTTTGTGAACTATTACAGTTACTGTGGGCTATTACAACTGATCAGGACACAGGACCATAACTGACAAAACAAACATCTGCATCATTGGAATTTCATTGCTTCATTTGGGATTTAACATTGAAAAAAATACCACGTAACATCGACACAACCTTCATACATTTCAATGCTGTGCTCCTGTGTGCTCAGTTTGTTTACATGACGCTGGGCGCGTCCCCTTGCATCTCATGAATATCTGAACCTTCCCTGCAATGATTTCGTCTCAAACTGAACTTGAAAGAGAGAGCGACAACAAACCAAACAAAGTGCGAGCCAGCGCAAACGGCTGCAGTGTATTTGCTTCATAACGAGTCTCATGCTACAGCTAACGTTAGCTTGTTAGCTCATTAGTAAAAGTTAACAACTGCATCTTTAATTAAGGCAATTTTTAAAAAAAAAAAAATTTTCACATGTAATCAATTAATGGATTAAAATTTAAGTGTTAAAAAATTGTGAAAAACGCTCACACAGTCTGAATTTCCCAGAGCTGAACTTTACATCTTTAAAATGTTTGACATTTATGCTTGAAAATGACTGAAGCAATAAATGATCAAAATTATTTATTAATTTATTGATTAATTTTCCTTTGATTGACTAATTGATCAACTTATCATTGCAGAATGGGCAGTTGTTGTTTTAGTTCCTTATCCCCTGCTATGGAACATATGGTTCTATGTTTGTGTGTGTGTAAATTTGACATGCTACTGCAGTGTGTTCAAGTGGAGGTGTCATAACTGACGCTTGGATCAGCGCATCCTCTCCCTCGCTCTGGATCACCTCGAGCGGGGCGTAATTTAAATGTTGCCACAGTTGTTCATGCTCGTGCCTCCTCTGCTGTGACACGCCAACCATCACAAATTGAGTTTGGTCCAGTAAATGAACCAATCTGAAGATAATGAGTGGGTCCCTGTGTGCGGAGAACAGATGAATTCAACACTATGCAATGATCTCCTAAAGCTCATAAGCAGTGACTTCACAGACGGAGGCAGAAATGCCGTCCTCCCAGCAGAGCAGACTCCTGTAAATGATTCTACAACCTAAAAATCAAGCAAATAAATGTTTTAAAAAAGTACCTTTTCAGTGCCTTTTTTTTTTTTTGCTGTTATATGAAACACAATTAACACTCACACACACACACAAAAAAAACTCTGTGAGGTGTGTGTACCAGAGCTGGGAACCAAACTGCACTTTAAAGGCTGCTGACTAGATTTGAAAAGTGAATGGTACCTGAGTGTGTGTTCAACACTTTTTCTGGCTCTTCTCCTGACAGAACCGTAGCTTTGCTTTGGTCAGAAGACGCTGACCTTTGCAGCGATGGGCAAATTTCAGATGCTGGCCCAGGACTTAGCTTACAAGCCTCCTAATCTTTTTGCCCCCCTCAGCTCTGTCTTATTTTGGAGTCAGCTGAACGCTCATAATGCACAGCTCCAGCAGGCTGAACACCAACTCAAGATTTCACTGTCACACTATTAATAAAACAGATGCTTTTTTTCCCAGTTTTTCTCTTAATTGACAAAACAAAAAACCCCAACAACAAATCATTTTAAAAAATGAAGGCTGAAGGAGCTTATTATTTATATTTTTTATTTCTAAATTCTCTTTGCATGAACTAAGAAACAGATCAGATCCCTATAAGAGCAACTGGATAGCAGTTTATCTGCTTCAGTTCTGTTTCCCTCGCTCTCTTTCTTCAAGAACACAACACCAGTGTCTGTGCCCACCCACTTAAGACACCAAAGTGACAATTTTCTGACCTAACTTTGTCATTCTGATCTATAACCTGATTAAACAGTGTAATAGTGATTGAGATTCTGACCTGCCGTGCATCATGGAAAGAGAAAGACATTTTTTGTTTAAAATAAAATCACATTATCACCGAGCAGATGCAGCTGCAGGCTGCAGCTAACCGCTAACAGCAGAAGCCCCGCCCTCTCGCTCCTCTGAGACAGCGGCTCAAACATCGATAGCCTGCAGGATACAGACAAGACGAGTGACGGCTAACATCAGTTTTCCACAAGCGTCAAAATAATCACATAGATGCTGTTATATTGCGTTGTGATATTGGCTCTTTTTATCAGTTTTAGTGCTTTTTTACTGTTTTTTTTTTAATGTGTTGTGTTTTCCCCGAGGCTTCGTAAGTCTCATGGCCTCACAGCACAGATCTGTAGAAAGACTCCTACACAAGGCTCCTATTCTTCCCTACGTGTAGTGATCACAAAAAAGCAGCTCATTCTCCCCAAGGTTGCTATCTGTCTGGTCAAAACATTCCATGTCTTTAATATTCTGTAGTTTTCAGTAATGAGGAATTTTGGTAGCCTGGTAAACCAAAGCTGTAGGCCTCCGCCACGATTGAACTACTGCGAACAAGCGTTTGCCTTCCACGTCATCGAACTGAACCACTCCTGCTAGTCACTGATTGGTCCTTCTAAAAATTTGTCTCTGCAATTCTAAAGCCAGGCCTCGTTATGAGACCGATTCTCAGCAGAAACTGAGCCGAGTGGAAGGAGGGCGGAGCCAGGCTAGATACCAATAATTGAGAGAAAGAAAGTTCCGATATCCAATATATATATCGCTGATATTGTACATATATAATATCGGCTGAATGTGGTTATCTCGTGACAAAAATATGTAATAGAGGCAGGATATCTGACGTTTTAACAAACTTTATTCCAAACTTAAGCGCACTGAACAGTAAACACTTGTTAGTCACTAAATAACGAGCGGCAAACCACCTATTTACACCTTTTAAATCACAAGTTCAAGCATTTTTTTCCAGCCTTGAAAACAGTTTTAATAACGGCACATACTGATGAACTATATGCTGATACCAATATATCTTCAACAGCCCAAGATCGGCCAATAATATCGGCCAACCAATGTATCATTTGGGCCCTAATATTTATGGCTGTTACCTTAGCGTGTGTCCTCATGTGTGTCCTTTGCTGTGTGTTTATGAGAGGGAGAGAGGAAACATGCACAAAACAGAAAGTAAACTTCAGTGACAGCACTGAGCTTTGTATGTATCTATGACAGGAAGCTGCTAAATTCTTCACTTTACTTGAATTCGCCTCAGTAGATTGTCATCATATTCGACTTGCTTTGGGTGAACTGTGGAGTGTTTAGTTGAAGTTCGTAAGAGAATGCTACTGGTGCATTAGCATTCATGGCAAAACAACGAGCCATTCAAACTCTGTACTGCATCAAATGAGCTGAAAATGGACTCTATCAGTGGGAACAGACCTGGAGAGGTCCAAAAGAAGACCCTACGTCAACAATTCCACAACCTCCCTTGAGCAACTTTTCAACATTAACTAGTTGTTTGTACTCCTTTAAAATTGGAAACAGTGCCGACTATTTGCATTTTGTGTGACCTCGGTTTTTCTGTTTCTTGCCGTGTCTGTAATGTTCAGATAGAGCAAAAATATTTTTTCAGTCATGACAAGCGAGAATAAGGCATGAAAAAGGCCTGATGCTGTGTCTGTCTGTCTGCCTCTCCAAAAAAAACAAAAAGTTTGTAGGAAGAGTTAAATGTATACAACATAATCTTTTGATTACAAAGTCTAAAGCTTTGCTGCCGTACAGTATGCCAGAGTGTATTCACTTGCACAGAATTGGAGCTTTCAAAGTCATCTCAGCTTTAATCATCCATCTTTCATTCGCTTGCAGCTAATCTTTGTGCTAAGATGTTCTAAGCCTACAGTACCTCTCCATGGGATATTTCCTTCCTCTTGAAGGAAAATCAAAGAGCTGCTTGTAGCCTACACTGTATGATCACACACACACACACACACACACAGATTCACCCACATTCTCCAAAGAGAACATATGATTTCACCAAATGTGCACGCATTGATCCACCCACAAACTAGCTGGAAGGACGTGGCCTGCTGGCTCTGAACCAGCACGGGGCAAGAACATGCAGCATGCACTGAAGCTGATAGACATGACGCACACACGAGGAGCAAGCTTTGTCTCTCTGTCCTCCCACTCGAACCGCAGACTGAGCTATGTCTTACTTAATCTGGCAGGACTGCTTAATGCTTGTTTATTCAACATGGGACATGGAGCACTGGGGGCAAACAAGCAGAAATCCAATCTGTGAGCGAATGTGTCTGCATGCTACATACCACTGCATCGTGCTGCCGGCTGTCTGTGAACTAAATCCACATACAGCAGCAACGCCGCAGGTAGAGACATAAACAAGAGGCTCTATTTAAGCCCAACAACAGGATTCTGATGCATATGTACTTCATGTCTGTGTTTGAGACTTCTCTCCATCTCCTCTGCCCTTCACATATCTCCTCCTCCTCTGAGAACGGGAGGGCAGCCATCAGTGACAGAGTCCGATAAAATGGGTTCACATTGCATGAAAAAGGATTTCCATTACTGAAGGTCAATATATGGTGCTAATTGTAGTTTAAATGGGATTAAGGAGCATACTGAGCATAACATGCATGTGTTAGCGCATTAAATTGCATATGCGACAGATTACTGATGACCATTCTGGAACACATACTTTACATTTATAGCGGGTTTTTTTTCCCAGTTTCAATTTGTTTTGGTGTGATGTGAGAATCCAACTCCAGGAGCTTGAAGCTTGTTTAGTGTAGATAATCTATAATCTAGTACAGTTATTCATACAGAAAACATAATCACCATATTCCACTGCAGTATGAGCACTGGGCCAGACAGAAGAAGAAGACGACCGACATTTCTGTTAGCCAAAATTATCTGCCGATATTGGCCTGTTGTGGATATATCAGTATCTGCGTATACTGCTTGCTCTACAGTGTAAGTCTGGAAAAATGCCTGGACTAATGATTTAAAATGGTGTAATTATGTAGTTTGTCCAGCAGAGGGTGGTACATTATGTAACAGCTAATAAGTGAAGCGTTTACTTTTAAGCGCACTGATATTTGAAATAAAGTTTGTTAAAATGTGAGATGTCCTGCCTCCAACACATATCTTCATCACAAGTGTTTGATAACCACATTGAGCTGATATTATATATAGTATTAGCAAATCTATATTGGACATCAGAATTTTCTTATTCCCTAATAACAGTATCAGCATTAACAATAAAAATCCCATATTGGTTGCACCCTAAAAAGTTGTTTTCCAGTAAAGCATTATCACACCGGATCTGTGGCCTTGTGGGTAGAGTGTCCGCCCTGAGATTAGAAGGTCAGGGTTCAATCTGTGGCCGGGTCTTACCAAATACTATAAAAATGGAACCTGACCCATTCCTGCTTGGCACTCAGTGTCAAGGGAGGGACTGGGTATAAGTCTCCGCATCATACTAGCTTCATTTCCAGGTGATGTATTTGTACATCAAGCCATCTCACGCTACAGAAACAGGACATAGTTTCCTGCTTTATGGGCCTTCATGGCTCTCAAAGGGTACTTACGTAGTTACATATACTCGTTAAGTGAAGACAACTCTTAAAATATGATATGCACTTGAAATATGTCTGTAAATAATAGATGTACAACCTTCCTTCTTTTGGATTGTTAGAAATGTGACCCTTTTTCTCTCTCGTGTCGGCAGGCAATAAAATGGGAAAGAGGGAAAACTATTTTGGGAAAAAGCAAAGATATTTCTGGCCTCTGCTCATGCACTTTCTTTAAATAGCCCTCTGTGTCTGTGTTCTCAGATCATTTCATACTTCTTCATTAATATTTCCACTTCACTTAATCTGCCATGCCTCCAGTTTAAAGATGTAAAACTACCGCTGTTATTAGAGCCTCGACTCCATTGTGAAGCACAGAGCTCAGTCACACAGGATCTTAACCACAGGAAACCAGGGATGCATTTAAGAAATTCATCTCACTCGCTGGCCCCGAGCTCATTAAAACATACAAATAGCTGGCAACTGGCCTGTGACCCATTTTTATAGACGTGGTTTAAATACTTCTTTAGAGAGACCCGAGGTGTTGCAGTGGAGGAATTATCCTGTTAAAGCTTGAATTAGGTTTATTAAATGTAGGACGGAAGAACAAACTATCATAATCCGATCACTTTATGAAAAGGAAGTGATCTCAATGGCAATTTCCTCTGCGAGTCCACCAGTAGTGTATGATTAAATAGTGACGAGGTGATGTCAGATTACTGAATTTTACAGCAGAGTTCGTCAAGGTTTATCTCATCCTTCCGTCATCCTCATCCACGACGATGTTCTGTCTCTGGGGAATTTTATGCGTCTCTGACACCTCACAGGTCAAAAATCTGGGTGTTGTCCTTGAATCTGACCTTAATTCCAAGAGCCACATCACGAACAGAATGGTACTGTGTTACATCATCTTCACCTCTGAGCTAGAGTGGACTCTGATTGCACATTCAACATCTGAATGTTTCCATTTATGTTGATTTATGAGCCCCACACTGACCATATCAGGCCAGACTCCCCCCTCATAACTGGGTCACCTGATGAGAGAGTAATGGGTCTTGGGGACAGAGAGTCTCATAAATTATGCAGACAAAGAGAGAGGTAGATGTTTGACTGTTACGAGCAGCTGGGAAACAGAACGAGGAGAAGAGAGACTGGGATCGGTCTCCTTTGTTGATCAATACTGAGTCTAAAAACGATGGCTTTGTTGTCTGCAGATAAACCAAACAACAAAACCAGGCCAGAGGTTTTGTGTCCCAGCAGTGCCTATCCGTCATGTTGCCCAGTTGATTCACGGGTCGTAAACTGACAGCTCATTGTGTGCTGCAGGCCGCAACAATACTTGGCTCTTTTTTCAGCTTGTCAGCTCGCGTCTTCCTAAATCCTTTTAAGCCTTATGACGGACATCAATAGCCCGGGAGCTTAAGCTAGGACAGTGCAGTAATAGTTGTGGAAGGCTGTGTGGGTGGGGGGGAGTTTAAGGTTAGAGCACAATGCAAAACTGGCTGATCTGCTGGTGTAACTGTGTGAGAAAGTGCCAGCTTCCTTAAGCCAGAAAATAACACATCAGAGCGAAGCAGGGTGAAGTAGAGAGGTGATAATTGAGTTGATGCATTGTAGTCACTTTAGCAAGTTCAGCTTAAATTTAATTGGGTTCTAAAGCTGGTTGAGCAAGACAAATTTAGAGTAAATGAACAGTAAGTGAACTAAAACACACTGAATACACTACAGCCTCGCTTCCACTAGGGTTGGGCGATAGGTTCAAATTTTTCAACCGGCCAGCGTCAGCCCGCGGAGGTGCACGCAGGGATGGATTGATGGATTTGTGCCTGATAAATACAGACACAAAATGCTGCCAGTTGCTTTGTAACAGTTTTTGGATTTGCGTAATTATTCATGAATTAGGGATGCCACAATTCTCAATATAATATTGAACCGTACGGTACGCCATCCACGGTTCAATACACACTTTGAAATTGTGGTATTTCGGTTTTTCCATAAAGTTTCATGTAACTAGTTTCAATGTATTTCTCCCTGAATTGGCTCTGTCGGAGCTTCAGAGCAGCCCGTGAACACATCATGTGTCCCGCCTCCCAGCCGACTGCAGTCACTCGTTTCACACAACGAGCTGAGTTTAGGAGCAGAGTTCGAGGAACTAGGCTTTTCTTTAAGCGGCGGTCTGTTTTTTTTCCCCTGATACGCTGTGTCTGTCGTAGAAACGCTGATCTTTCACATGAAACAGCATTTTTCTGTTTTACCGACCAGTCTGTTTATTTTTGAGAGGAGACGATCTCTGCTTATCAGTTTCTCAACAGTTACAAGCACAGCACGCAAGCCCAGCAACTAACATCTCATTGTTACAAACAAGCGAAAAAGAAAGCTGTCTGCGTGCTGTTTAACCGTTTAGCTTTCCACAAATTTAAAATCTTACAAACCCTTGTGCAGGGCTGCTGCTGCTGCTAACAACCAGCCCCTCCACTAGCAGCTACATTACAGACAGCAGCACAGCAAGAGGAGAAAGGAGATCCAATACTGAACCATTTTCTAAACTACGTGTAAAATAGTTTGATGTCAGCAATATGGTTTCATTTATTGACATTTTAGATGCATTTCCAATAAGATATTTTTTGGGTTTATTGAGAAACATTCTGAAATGCACTCAGAATGAGGCACTGAGCCTCATCTATGAAAATTAAAGAAAAAATAAAATAAATTGAATTACAGAGAAGCATATGTCCCATAAAGGTAAAGAGCACCAAAAAATAAAATAAAAATAGACAGACTACAGGCTTATAACAGACACATTTATTTATTTTACATTCTACAATACATGAGAGTGTGTCTGACTGGAATTTTTTTTAGCTAATAGGCAAATAGAGAAATAATTTTGGAAAAAACACATAGCTTTTTTCAAGTAGGTGGACTATTTATTTAGCAAAATAAAATATCAGATATAGGCCAAGGTTTCGTCTCCAACAAACCA
>JAPQLA010000009.1:19677841-19692666 GCA_029822935.1 Naso vlamingii
GGGGAAGTTCATAACTGAACAGTAAATAAATGTATAAATGTGTAGTTTAGTTTCCTACACCTAAAGCAGACAACTATGATGTAAGGATCATAAGAAAAACATCATGTCTGTGATAATCAAGATAATCTAGTATTACTACAGACTTATTACAGTATATTGCCTAAATAAAGCCTGTATAATATGATTATGATGTATATTTTCCTGTTTTTTTCTGGGGGGTTTGTTATCTCCTGGTAACAAGATAAATTAATGCGTTATCACAGGAAAACTAGCCTTGTTATCCTGTGATAACACACTGATTTATCTTGTTATCACAGATATCAAGCCCTTATAATGAGATAATTATTTTGGGATCTTAAGATAACAGAATTAAAAAAAGACAGTAGCGACCATGGTTGCTCTCGGCTTCCGTGCTGAAGTTTTCATGAGACGTCACTGCACATGTATTTCTTAATTTTACTGTTTTTATCTTTAACAGAAGATTCTTGCTTTCCATCACCAGAATTTAAACTCACACAGCAGTAACTTGGCTGCTTCCTCCCTTCTCCAGGCAAGAGGCTTTTTGTTCTTGTTTGTGAAAGGAAGATGTTGTTATGACATGTTGTCAGAAAGTTCACACAGTAATAAGCAACAATCATAAATAAATCTTACCTTTACAGTGTGTGGAGTACTTCCAGAGTCCACAGCAGTTGAGCATCAAATATTGAAATGAATCTCATGAATCGGGTTGAAAGCACACTGCACGAGCTCTGTGTGCGCATGAATCCGTGTATGAAGTTAGTTTTCACTGTTTCCCGTGTGACTCCGAGGTTTTTAGAAGGAGTTTTGAGCCCAAAATGACCGAGAGTTCACACACCGGGAGGTGGGAGTGACTTCAGCCGGCTTGTGTGCAGCTGCTGTCGGAAGCGTCGCTCAGTGAGGCGCTGGGAGATGTTAGCTACCTGTTAGCGGCTTTGCTAACAGTCCACCGAGCGCATTGACATGAAGTGTGACCGCATCCAACGCCAAAACAACAACAACTAACTTCAGAGTTTGTTTATTTATAATCCCCAAACCAGCGGGAACAACAACAAACAGCCCGTTACTCAACATACTTCACTGTCATTGGTTGCTTAAATGACTGACGTGTTCACTGACAACCTGGACATTTCACAACCTGCAATTAACAGCCCCCTTTAAGAGGATATATTTTTAACATTTATAGTTAGCTGGGTTAAGTGTGAAAGTAACAACAACAATAATACATCCACAGGGTTTTTAGAAATAGTGTGGGTAAAAATATTGCGTATATATATCTATATCTATATCTATCTATCTATCTATACATCATATATATATATATATATATATATATATATATATATATATATATATATACACAAAATTCTATATTGATAGATAGCTCTTGTTTTGGTCTTCTCGTCCTGAGGGATACATGAATCACAATTACTTTTTGGCTTTTTGAATGCAGAAGTCACTGTGTTAACAGTTAAAATTAGCTAGCAGCAGTGGAAGGAGTGCTAAGATCTTACAAGAACTCTAACCTGGTAAATTTAATACTACAATAAGGTGTAAAATGCTCATCAAATTGTAATTTTTGTGTGTATGTGGTAAAATCTTTTAATACAAATTAACTAGTAATTATAGTTGTAGCTGAGTTAGATATACAATATTTCTCTGAAATGTAGTTAAGCAGAAAGTAACATGAAATGGAAATGGAGACACTTTAACACAGTGCTAAAGTAAATGGACCTAGCTTCTTTCCTGCTAGCCACTCTGTGTCTGTGTATTTGGTGCTGAGCAGGTACTACACATTAGTTCTTAAGCTTTTTCTTGAATACTGCTGCTAGCTGCTTTAAAAAATAAAATTGTGAGAATGAGAGGACTCAACCAAACCAGTAAAGTGGTTTAAAAAAATAAAATAAAATGAAAAATAAAAACAATCTGCACTAAAGCACTCTTGTAGAGACGCTGTGATGCTCTGTAGAGCTGAGTGGAACAACAGCGTCAGGTGTTAATTTATGGATCCATCACTGCATGAGACCCCTGTCACATTACTCATAGTTATTTGATCCTGTTTTTATTGTAAAAATGTTGATTTTAGGCATTTAATGGCAGCTCCTGGGTTTCTAATAACAGGGCCTCTGAGTGGAGATGTATCCTCAAACTAATTTGACAAATGTGATTTATTTTCATGCAGGTTTTCTACCTGTCACTTACATTACTTTGCACTGTCATCCGTTGAAATGAGCCACTCCGTCACCATCTCCAGCCTGGAGTTGCCTACATTTACATCTCATTATAAAGGGACTGCTTCTCTGCCGCCGTGTTCTGTGCTTCAGGACCCCATCTGGTGTGTTCACAATGACATGCATCATTTCCCTCTGTGCCTGAGGGCTTTATAGCAAGCCTGCATGACCAAGGGACCACTCCACTGGATCCTGTGTTAAGGAGTGGGGGTGATAATAGTCAACTGCATTCGTGAAATCAAATCACAAGATGGAATTTATTTTCCAGTCAGCGTGAAAAAGGAAAACACCTGCTGTAGCCTCCCCTTGATATTTGTTAAACTTGCTCTTGTGCTGTTACGTTCGTGGTCTGTCAGTGATGGCATTTTCCAAGACAGCAAGAAATATCTCATGACTAGCATGAGGCAGAGCAGCTCCAGGATAAAACAGGACCTGAGACAGGAGACTGTTATGAAACAAACTTAAGTTTTTGGGCACTTTTGAGTGTAGGCACATAAGCTGCTTAAAAGGTGAGATAGCATCCGACTGAGCCTGTTTAAGTCCTTTGATTGCCTTTAAATACTTCAGCAACAGCTGCTTAATACTTTCTTAAGACAGTCCATTTTTATTTAAGCTGATAATTCCATCTACAACGAGCAGTGTTAGAATCTGTCAGGTTATTTAGTTATTTCTATTGTTAAAAATTAACATATGGACTCATATTTACAGACTGAAAGGCCTGTTTACACAACAAGCACTAATACTGATAGGCATGATGTAAAAGGGATGATCTGGTTTGAGAATAATCAAAAATCAGAGCTTTGTTGTGAGTTTGAGTTGCAGTATTAGCTGAGGATCAAGTGGAATGTCCACACAAAGGAGAACATGTAGGAATGTGGTCCTTTGTTGTCTTGATGATAAATGATTTGCCCCTGTAGACCATAGCTGAGGCTCCCGGCATAATGATACGGGTGTGTGTGTGTGTGTGTGTGTGTGCGCGCGCTGTTGGGGGTTGTGTTTGGAGAGCTGTGCAGGAATTATATGTGATGGTAAAAAAGAGTTAATGTGTGTATCAGTGCAAGGTGTGTTAATCTGATGGGCTTTAAAATGCATATAAATGTTTTGTGCTTGTGTGAACATTCTGAGCTGTTCATGAAAGAAGTGTTGCATGCAGGTTTTTTTTTTTATAGATAACAAATTAGATAAAACACGTCTATTAGTGAGCTGGCAGAAGCTTCATATCTACAACACACACTCAGCTAACTCGGCAAAAAAAAAAGTCTTTTCTATTCCTTTAAAGCAGAGAATTGTCAACACAACTGACAAGGTGGACCTAAACGCAAAATGGATTTAGATATAACAAAATGTGAGCTTTAACAAAATGAATTCAAATGACAAAGAGCAAAGAAAGGCTCCAGAAAAACTAAGAAAAAAAAACTTAAAGAAACCTTGGCGTAACGTGCAGGACCTGAGGAGCAGGAGCATGAAGAGTATGACAGGACCAAAGACAGAGGGGGAAACAAAGATGCTTTGCATACTACACTGTATGCACCACATATTGAATACTAAATAAACTTCACTATGCCATCTGTGACACTGCAGTACACAGGCAGGTTACCCAGAATTATATTTCGCACAAACCTGCAGCGATGGGGAGATTCTTTGTTTGTTTTTGTGTTTATTTTTCATTGAACTTTATTAAGAAATGCCTGACCGGGTTTTGGTTGCGACGTTGCAGCACACTGCATTGTGGGAAACAGTAGGCGAGGTGGACTGGTTGGGTGCATTTTTGTCATACTGCCGATTTTTCATGTGTTTACATACAGCATGCTACATACTACTTTTAATTTACCAAATCAGTTTGTAATGCTAATACAGTATGTGATTTTCTAAAACAGCCATACTGTTGCACGAAGTATGCATACAAATGGGACATACTACTCCATCATGATAATGCACCTTGAACTTCAACTCTTATGTTTAACTGTTTTCGAAACTGCATACTGAACACTAAACACTAACATGTACTGCATACTGTATGTACCATATACTGCACATACTGCATCCCGAAGGACTGATCAGCATGCCATCTGTTCACACTGTGGTGCACAGACAGGCTACCCAGAATGCATTTGGCACAAACTGGCAGCAACAGCAAAATTCCTTGTGCCCAGCCAGGTTTAGCAGGCTATACATCTGCAAAATTTTTGGCATCCTGCAGATCTTGCTTGTGTTTACATACTACATTACTTTTTTGGCAACACCGGTATGTACTGATAGTATAGCTTGCAGTTTTGAAAACAGCCATCGACTCTAAACAAAGGGAAAACAAACATAGGTGGGGTAATTAACACTGGTGAAACGCATAAGCAGGGCAAAAATCAAACGGGATGGAAACTTGACAGGACGAGGGATGTAACACAAGACGACAAACACCAAAGTAAAACAGAAAACACGGGAACGTCAACAACACATACAAAACACAGGGAGTAAATCATGACAAGAATTCCTGTGAAACAAAAACAGTCAATTGAATGAAAACATTATTGTTTTATACAGTTAAATCAGTTAAATAATATCTTATTTAAACTAACGAGAATGTACATTTGGAACAAGATAGGTGGGGTTGCTAAAGGGTCACTTCATTCGTACACTTACACGGCTTTGAAGCATTTTATTTCAGTGTGAGTAGCCTTTATGTGTTTCTAGCCCTTGTGTTAGAGGAGAAGTTTGTTGTTTTGCGCATCAAGCCTTATAATAAGGATATTTACAATCATATACAATGTTCTACAGCATTATTATGACAATCAGTGCAGTCCTGAGAGGAGGAGCTCATTACTGAAAACAACAGACAATCCATCGAAAACACAAATGCTCGTTTTAAAAGACGAGAAACTCACTGAATGTTAGTGGTGACCTCACATGTTCCGACATTAAAACACGAAGTTAAACAACAGCTTATAACCCGGAAACAGATGTTTGTTTATCTCCTGAAGCAGCAGAAAGAACTCCAGGTTATACGTTGTTGTTTAACTTTGTGTTTTAGTATCGGATGAGAGGATTAGAAGACACCATTTAACATTCAGTGAGTTTCACGTCTTTAAAAACGAGTATTGTTTTTTTCAACAGATTTTCGCAATGCCCCCTTGCCTCCGTTGTTTTCAGCTAGCAGTGACATCAGCAATGAGCTCCAGCCTTGTGTCTACACCGTTCATTATAATAATGCTGTAGAACTTCGTTTATGATCGTAAATATCCTTATTATCAGACTTAATGTACAAAAGACTAAACTTCTTCTTAAACTTAAGACTCTTCACATTCCTCACACACAACCTCTTGCATGAATACCCATCTGATGTTTAACTGACACTCAGTTGATCTGGTGAATTATTTACATGAAGGCATATACAGTGCCGGTATGCAGCAGATGTAAAGAAAAACATCCAACTGTTCAGAGGGTCCTGTAGATGCTTTTATTCATGCATGCATGCAGTGCACAGTTTACAAGCATTGCTGCATTGATGGCTGTGCAATGTGCATGAATGAGTAAATGTGTTAATGCATACAGTGCATACAACTTACGTCCCATTGGCTAAATTTGTTATTGTGCGTGCTTTTTATACAAGTAGTGCAAAATGTCTGTGGTAACAGCAAATTTAGATTTCTTTAAGATCCAACATCCTTCCTTTTGCTCTTTTTCTCTCTTTCTGTTCCTCTACAATGCTCACTTTTCAGTTGTCTCTTTCCATCAGTCAAGGACGGACTTTTGGTGCGAGCTGCCAGAGAGGGGGATGGACAGGATGGAGCACGGTATTTGGCTTGGAGGAGAGTAGACCCATGGGACAGGGATCCAATGTGCTGTAAACCATAACGGCCCCATAACAGGCAGATTTCTCATTTCCACGTTGCTCCGGCCATATCTCATCTACCGCCATGACAATCCCACTGAGACCCATTCGAGGCGGGACAGCACACTCAGCACTGGAGGAGGGGTTGTGGGACCCAGTAAGGTGGTGATTTTGGACGGGTGGTGATGAATTTCCTTGACAGATTATTTAGGGACATTGCCAAAGGCCGTAAAGATTTGATTTGATTCCTCCCTGACTTCTTGAAGACAAAGGATTGTAAATCAGGGAGGGTATTATTTTATTAGTTATTAGTTATTTTTAACTTAAAGTCATTTAGATTGGTCCACTTTTCCTTTTTTGTGACTGCTCACCACAGCAGTCTTTTCTCTATGACAAGAAAATAAGTCACTTTCAGTTATTGGCGTTCTCTGCCTCTTTTTAATGATATTCATAAAATATGGATCAGTAGCTGTGTGCACATAAAAAAAAGGCTAGTGGCTACTAATGTCTCTGAGGTAATGCTATATTAATGAAGAGCGGGCAGAAGCCTCCAGCCGCCTGGTGAACAGAAATGGCTAAGGTTGAACTTGTGATTCATGTAGCACCTCGGGGGTCTCTCTTCGCTGGATGAGTCCACCTCTCTTGTTAACATAAGCATTGTAAAATAGGTAAATATAGTGTCTCATTGATGAGAAAGATCAAAAAGCTTTTTCTGATCAAAGCTTATATAAGGCAGTCAGATGTGATGTTTAATGTCTTTTTTTGTCTTGTTTTGTCTTCAAAGTTATGAAGTATGTATTTAAAAAAGCTATGTTGACTTGTGGATATTTATTTTTGCAGGGGTGCTGGTTGAAAATTGGAGGAGGGCGTTTGTTTTGGATTTTTTGTGTATGTGTATTGAGGAGGGTAAAGTAATTTATTTTAAGATGGGGGGAAGGCACATGAGGTTGTACAGTTGCTGACAAAAACTAAAAGCTTATTTATGCTTTGTTACCTGAAAAAAAAATGACATAATTTGAACAGAAAAATGTGTCGCTCAACAGTTTCATTTCATGTCACGTACCTGGAGAGTTTTGTTATGTTGCAGACATCGTCGTATTTTGTTGCGTGATGTGATTGAGTAGTGCAAATGCTGGAGATAGCTTTACTTGAACTTCCTAGTTGATATTCTTGGGTTTGTGTTAAATATGGTTACAGTGGAGGCAACTGAAACCTTTCACCGAAGCCTAAATTTTAATTATTGCGCTACTCTTTCATTCCTGTCGAGCAACTCTTATCAAAAGTGTCAAACGACGAAGCATAAATTGACCCTTAGTTTTACTACAAACTCTCTTTCCCAGTGAGACACTAGATAAATCTGAATTCGTGAAACAGTAGTAGTGGTGCTTTGTGCTGAATGCTAATGTCATGCAGCTGACCCTCCACCAAGCTCCGCCCTTGAATGCAAACAGCCAATCAGAGTGTAGCTTTTGCCAGCTCTGACTGGGTTCTGACAACTACGTGGCTGTGCTCTGTTGAAACTCATGCAAACTTTTTAGATTTTCATCCTTTTCAGACTGGCTTTGTGGATTTTGAGTTCACTGTGGTTAAACGTTGTCTTGGGCACTTTTAAAAGTGATGCTTGTTATTCGGCAAAGTTCAAAGAGATTTACATTCTTTACCTTCCCAAAATCAAATGCTAAAAAGTGCAACATTATGCTCTGGGCAAAACTGTTCGGGCGTCCTCATTCCTCATTGAACCCCTCACAGTTTAACAAGCACAGCTAAAGTTACTTTGGTAATCCTTCAATGAACACTGAGGCCATGTTACGTTGTTATTAGTAGATATTAGCTGGTTAATTTGAGTTACTTATAGCTATTAAGAACGCTAACAAGCCTGGCCAGCTAAGCTAAAGTCTATGGCTGCAGTCTGGAAATAGCAGCTCTCAATAGCTTGCAATGCTGGTAACCAGAACTCAAACCCGATCAAATAGCTCAACTTTACTTTTGACATTAATATTCAAAGAGACGTGTCCTCCGCTTGTCCTAAACGGGTCCTAAATCGTTACGAGGGTCTTTGTTTATTTTATGAATGAAGTGAAACGCAAGTTCAAGCGGCTGCACTGTGATCTGTAGCTTTAACATGTATCTTCATATTCATAACTCGAACCTGTTTTCACTGCTGAGTCACTTTGACTTCCTGTATTTATCATTTTAAATGCACACTGCAGACCTTCTGTCTGCTTCTGTCTAACATCGCTCTTTTGTTTTTCCAAAAATTAGACAATATTTCTCCAAGTCTCCAAAAGCTTGACAGACGTAGCAACAGTAACTAAGGGGTTGTGGCTTAGCGAAGGGTCAACTCTTATATGCAGATGTTTAGCAGGCACGACGTTGTTATGCTAACTTTTGGTAATTAGCACTAAGGAAGGGCTAGCTAAGGTTTTTTTCTTTTCTTTCCTTTTTCTTTTTCTTTTTTTTCCCCCCTAAATATTTGGTCATGTAGCAAAGTAATGGACAAAATAAAACATTTAGCTGATAATTCAAGATGAAAAGTGCAACAACAGACAGGCTCTTGTGCACAGCTGTCCACCAGCTCTGACCTGTGATGTTACATGTGCTCCTGGAGTGCTAGATCAATAACCATGTATCATTAACCCACATCCAGAGTATGCTGAGCTGGAGGCACATACACACACACACACACACACACAACCTCCTTTTTTTCATAGTCTGCAGCATCCCCTCTTTCCTCTGATGTTTGGGTCAGGTTCATGTCCTCTACGTCCATTCATGAAGAGGAGGGAAGGAAAAAGGGAAGAGGTGGAGAAAGGAGGAAGGGAGGGAGTGATGGATGGATACAAGGAGATAAGAGGAGAGATGGACAGAGGGAGAGAGAGGAAGGAGGGATGAAGGGAGAAAACAAGCTTTGAATACAAATGAGCTGACACACATAATGCATGCGCTCCCTCCCTCCCTCCCTCTCTCTCCCTCTCTCTCTCTCTCCCTCTCTCTCTCTCTCTCTCTCTCTCTCACACTCTTACTCTCTTACACACGTTCTTGCCCTCTCTCCCTCTCCTCTGTGTCTCTTCATTGGACCGTACGCTGCACGGGAGGTAATTTCAGCCACTTATTTATTAGTCATCACTGGTTGTTGGAACAAGCTAATTAAAAGGAGGGTGAGTGTGTGTGTTTGTGTGTGTATGAGTGTGTGTATGTGTGAAAGATTTGGAGACTCAGACCTTGCCGCTGCTGCTGCTGCCGCCGTCTCTCGTGCTTCACTGTGGAGCAGGAGGGAGCAGAGGAAAGAGAAGAGGAGGAGGAAGAGAGGACAGACACGCAGCTGGGTGGAAGGAGGTTTTCACATTGCTTGACCATCATCTGATCAGACATGGCCACCGCATAGGAATCTGGTGCCACGGCAACCGTCAGCTTTGGCGACGAGGTATCAGAGGTAAGGAGGGAGGGATGGATGAATGCATGGATGGATAGCAGGTTCCCGCTCCTCTCCTCCATGTGATGTCAGCAGCCGGGCTGCCTGCAGAGCAGTCATGTTGTGGAAGTCTGTGTTTTGCATTTTCTGAGCTTTAAGTGAATCTGTTGTTATGTGCTTCCTCCTCGGGTCCTTGAGTGCGCCTGTGGGCATGTGCGTGTGTGTGTGTGTGCGTGTGTGTGTGTGTGTGTGTGTGTTGTGGTCAGGGGGAGTGTCTCTCTGTGTTTTGCAGTGGTATTCCCCAAACAGAAGCTCTAATTATCCAGCACTGGGTAAATCCTATCACAGTTTTACTCTCCTCATTGACTTTGCTCTATTAATAGTAGTTAGGGGATGCCTTATAGGCAGAGGAGGGGGGTGTTTGTTGTTTGTTGGTGACTCCACTCAGGTGGCAGGTTAGGTGTATTGTGCCTGGCTGTAACCTCTGTGTGCACAGCTTCCTGCACTGCACGCAGAATACGTACGTGGGGAGCATGGGGTCTGAGTTGGAGGATGTTGGTGTGACAATGGAAGGGCAAAAATGGCCACACTGCGCACACACACACACACACACAAATCCAAAGCCACATGAGAGCTGAGGGATGTGAGGCTTTGCTCAGATTGGCGGTGACAGCTCTGGGCTGCAGGTAAAATGTCCAAAAAAGAGAGACTGTTTCTGTCAGTGCTTCACACTGAAAAATGTCCTGCAGAGTCTCTGATGTTGAGGTTATGGCAGAGTTATCTCTCTGTATGTGGCACAAAGAAACAGAGGACTGGCTGACTGACAGTTGGCATTTTAACGCTGCATTGCTGCTGCACCTTCTCTTGTGCATACTGCTGCACATTTGAGTATTTATGTATTAGAGATGATGTGATATTATACTGTGCATGAGCTTTGTTTAGCAAGGCAGAAATAACTGTAAACTCTAGCATGATCCAGATTGCTGTGCCCAATTAGCCTCTGTGTGTGTGTCTCTGTGTGTGCATTTGTGCTTGTGTGTGTGTGCTGACACACACAGACGTGTGCACTGAATGTCCTGGGGCGGGATGGTGGGACTGCAGAGGCAGAGGGAGGACATATGGCTGCCTGGGTCTCTACCCTTTGACTTAAGTCCTCAGAGCAGCCGTAGATTCAGATGCCCTGCTCTCCATGACTCGTGTGTATGTGTGTGTGTGTGTGTGTGTGTGTGTGTGACGGTGCTAATTTAACTTTCCCCTCTGCAGCTCACATTGCCTCTCTCATCTCCTCCATTTTGATTTCAGTTCCCTCATGTTTTCATTCTGATTGGTGTGGTGTGTGTCTGCGTAATTGTGTCCTCAGCTCTGGTCTTCGTCTGTGTGTAACTCATCTCCGTTTGTGTTGACATGTTGACTTGTTTGTCTCTGACTGATAGATGGACTATTAGATCAGAACCCTTTTCACAAGTCAGATCAATATCAGCTGGACCTTTTCTTCCACACAGTCACTCACAAATGCAAACAAATCAGTGCATTTTAATCTGCGTTTGGCAGTAACATTGCAGTAATTGGATTACTTTTGAAGTAACCCTCAGTAACTGACCATGTTAACATGCACACAGTAGTTTGGTTACTGAGCTTACCATGGTTTCAGTCAGACCTGTTTCATGGGCAACAGTCATGTTCATGACACCCCAGGGTGCCCGATACCCAGCCACAGTGCACACACATGTTTTGCCCGCTAGCTTTAGCTTTTTGCTAGCATCTTTCAGTTTTTTTGGCTATGGATTTAAAAAAAAAACAAAACACTATTATGATGTCTCCTTCCGTCAGGGTGTCTCATAATGTCCATATCTTTTTTATATAACACAACAAAAACTCCTTTTCCTCATTTTTCCAAAAATGCAAGCTTCGCCCATTATGCACCATGTTTCTCAAGGAATGACGACCTTTAACCTCCCCCATGTGCACTTTAGAGATGTTCCCTTTCTGATACCGATTTCGATGCCCAGACTTGCGCATCAGTAGGTACCAAGTACCAATCTGGTACCACTGTATAAAAAACAGTTCCTTTAACATCTCCTCTAACTTTCCAATGTAAAATGTTGCAGAATGTAGACCGTTTGCTAGCTCTGTCAGCTCTCTCCGTTCTTCTTTGTCACTCTAAAAAATAGTAGTAATAGTGGTACTAATAGTTGCCAGTGGCAACACAGACAAACTTCCTGAGTACTGTTTTAGAAAATTTGATTCCAGATACGTAACGTCAGTCAGAGCTATCTGAGCTAATTAGAAAGTGACTGAGTACCGTTTTGCGTCTAATAAATTACATGGTATCAGATTGGTGCACAGACTGGTGTACTTGCCGATGCCGATACCAGCATTTTCAGCGGTATCGGCAGTATTTTCCGATACTGGTAACGATATCAGAACAACTCAAGTGCACATGCACACAAGAACATGCCCCAGTAGTTATCGGGGTGAGGTGCATATTTGAATATTCTGGTTAATGTGGCATAACCCAGCTACTTTATTTAGGTTTCCGATTACAGCAATAAGGGCATTGTTGGGTAAGCAAAGTGGCTTAGTGGTAAGCACTGTTGCCTCACAGCAAGAGGGTCTTGAGTTTGAATCTGGGTCTGCTTTTTCAACATCAAGAGGATCCTGGATTTGATACCCAGCTGGAGAAGGACCTTTCTGTGTGGAGTTTGTATGTTTTCCCTCCCACCATCAAAACATGTTATGCACATTAAGTTAGGTTGGCCCAATTTGGCCACAAGAGTACCTATCTGCAGACCATGGGGGCAGACATCTTAACCCCTGCCTCTGCAATTGACAGGAAGTCACGTGATCTCCGTAGCAGAAGTTTGTCCTCTTTGTCTTCTTCTTCGTGTTTTTGCCCGCTAACCAATCTACGTAGCAAAAGAAGAGATGGTTAATAAAAAGCAAGACATCTCACTGACCATCCATTTCCTGTATCAGTGTCACATGGGTTTTGCCACGGCCCCGCCTCTTTAGGAGACAAGAAGCAGTCTTGAGTCCATTCATTCTTATGACAGAAGTGAATGTGATCACATTGACCAATTCTTTCCCCCCAAGATACGTATTGGTCCCATTTTCACAAGATGCACATCTTCTGAACCTTTTGACACAAAAATGGCATTTTTCAGACACACAAATCAGGAGAAATTTAACTTTGTTCCAGACCTGTCTCTGAATCAGCAACACATTCTCGTGAGATTTGTGAACCGGTGCTTAACGCTTTGCTTCACAACGGACATAAACAGACATTTAAATGGTCTTATAGGTGAAACCATGAATTAAAAGTTCAAACTTACATCAAACAAATATCATGCAACACAAAATCCATCTGCTTTAACCCATTCACACAATGTTATAACACTTCCAGATGAGGTGGAGGTATGGTGGTTCCTAACTGTCTCCATGGGAGATGTGACTCTGCCCACTTAGGAGACAGGAAGCGTATAAACCATTTCACACCACTGGCACAGCGAACAGTGGGTGATCTTGTGATAACAATTGACTATCTCTGGTGGAAGTTAGTCTGTCAGTGCACATGCTAATGTTAAATGTTACTGATAATTTTTTTTACTATTCGCAGCTCTATATTGTTAGCAAAACAAGTTGAGTTAGCAGCAAAGACATTGTTTGTTGTAAACTGGACGTAACTGCTAGTTACGCTGAAGTAGTGTTAGCAGCTAACGCTATGCTAGCCTCTTTGCTCATGCCGGCTAACTAACCACCACAAGTTAAAATTACGACACTAGCGCCAGAGCTGGCTAGCACTAGCCACAATGCAGTTATAATGTGGTTTTAAAACATCGTCTTTAGGGCTTCGTGGGATACTTTTTTATTATAAAAATATTAATTATAGGAGCTTCAAATGCTGAAGATGATACCTGTGGTTTTGGTGGCTTTTAGGTTATTTAAAGGCATCTGTGACAGAAATGTGCTTAACTGCAAAAACAAAGTCACTCTGTGTAGTCATAAATGAAGCATTGTAAATACTTTTCATTGAGTCTGGTACGTAAACAATGTAATTAGTAATTTTCCCATTCTACTTTAAATGCTTCTCATATGATTACAGTACAACAAAGATCTGTGTCAGCTGTAGCTCAGTTTCTGCATTCTAAGCAGCGGACAGATTTTCTCATAATAATTAAGCTGCAGACTTGTCACCCATTAGAGACGGCTTCTCTGAGACATTCACTGACAAAAAAAATGTGTGGGAGAGCTCAGAACTCTTATACACCCAAAGGAAATGCAACAAGCTTTGTAATTCCCATTCTGTAGGTAAAACCGTCCCTGGCTCGATGTCCCACTTTTCATAATTGCAGGCATCAAACGTTTTGCCACCTTTTTTTGGCCACTCGAGTGATTTCTCCCAAAACACAATGAAATCTTCAGGAGATCTGCCAACACCAACTCACAGCTCATGCGTGTACTTTCTCAGCCGGTGGCCCAAACAGTGGGAGAGGACGTCTTTGTGCTGCCTCCCACTGAGGGAATGAAACACAAAGTAACACTTCCCATCAGCCTCCAGTGGTGAAGAAACAGGAATGATTCCTCCCTCTGTCTCTCTCTTTACTGTTGGTCTCCATTACCTGCGGCTTCTACTTGTTCACCCTGACAGCCACTTTTTTTCTCACGCACACACGCTCTCACACTGTGCTCATGTGCGCACACACACAGAGTCCAGCCAACCCTCTCTAAAACAGTTCTGGTTGGCAATGTTGCTTTGTTCTGCGGGCTGCTAAGAGCATGGCTTCATGCCTTATTCATCCCTCGCTCAGGCTTATTCTTTCCACCAGCGTAAAAGGAATTAGGAGGAAGAAAGCTCTCTGGCACATAGCACACCGCTCACCAGCAGGATGGAGGTCAACCTGAAGACTTCTCAGACACATAAACTCCTTTTCTCCTCTCAATGTATTGTATGTTTGTACAAGATCTGGCGAACTTCACAACAGTTACCAAGGCCCATGTCTAACCTCTGAAAAAGAGAGATTGTGCTCTAAGTTTAGTAGTATAATAGATGAAAAAACGAAGGCCATCACTATTTCTAGCTAAGCTCTCGTACTCACTTTTGAGGCTGTTTGCAAAGCGTGACAACAGGGATCACACTGTACTGCTGGCAGCTCTTTCCTTTTGTCCTCCGCAGTGTGATGTTGAAGCAGCACTGTTTGCTTTGTTTGCAAAAGCTTATTTTTCTTGTCTCCTCATTTATTTATTCCTCATAACGAGGTGTACTTGTATCCTGCCAAATGAGATATTTTGTGGCTCAAAGAAATAGTTTTATGATGAGAGATGAAATGAGTGAAAAGAT
>JAPQLA010000009.1:19885966-19897273 GCA_029822935.1 Naso vlamingii
GGTGTCATTTTTCAACCACTATTACACTGTTTAATCAGGTTATACATCATAATGACAAAGTTAAGCCAAAAAAGTTAAGATTGATGCTTTACACCTTAATCTGAAATCAGCCAGTTGTTTTGAAATATTGTTTTGCGCAATTAATCTGTCACCATGGTAAAGTACATATCAGTTTACACCGGCAGAAGAACGGTATCTGAGGGGAGGCGTAGTGAACGGTCATAGCTCAAGAGCAAGTATTTTATATTGACAAGGAAGAAAGTATAGGCTTTATAAAGTATTCTGTAGTGATGTAAAAGGCAACTGCTTTGTATTAAATGGGTAAAAACATGCAAAGAACTCGTATGGTGCATCGAAAATTAGGTCTGATTTGAATATGATTATTTATCCATCAATAAACCATCATGAAGGGTGTTGGTGTCATACCAGAGTAAGATATCACTACATGTATGTTAAATCTACTTAAAATTAAGGCATTATTGAGGATTAAACGTTTTGTGTTGCAAATGAAGTTTCCTCCGTTTCAGGCAGTCTAACATTGAGCATCAGTGGTGTCGGCCAGCAGTCCTCACATTTTACATTCACCATCCCAGAGTCCTGACTCGCAGGTATCAATGAGAAATCCTCTAAGTTACTGTGACAGTTTCTCAGGAAAGTTCCTCTGTGTTCCTTTTTTGTTTTGTTTTTTTTAGTTACTAAGCAAATGCACTTTTTCTCTCTCCTGTCACTTTTGTTATCTGATGAATCACTAAAATATTTGAATATGACTCGTTTTTGTATTGTATCTTTTTCTGAAAGCCCTTTCTTTGACACAGATGTTAGATAATATGCTGCGTGTTCTTGTCTCTTGCATAATGCTCTCAAGGGTGTGTGTGTGTGTGATGAATTGTGGGTGAGCATAATTAGCAGCAAAGGCGTGACAAGCCAAAGTGTCATTAAAGCACGTCAGCAAAGTACTCACAGGTACCGGACTCCTCTGGTCAGCTGTTGGACATGTTAATTAGTCTGGATGTTTATATAAATATAAAGTTTAGTATGTGGAAACATAAGTTTGTCTACAGATCGCAAGAATATTGAAGGTCCATTGTGAAGGATTTAGGGGGAACTGTTTGTAGAATTTGGAGAAATCAAATATAGTATTTCGGATGTTTTCATTGTGCAGAATCCCCTGAAAATAGTTGATTTCATTACATTAGAATGTCAGCACACGATGTGACTCGCACATGTGCAAAGACGTCCTCCATCTTGGACAATTAGTTATGGCTACACCACTTGGACAAATCACATGTGGTTGCTAAATGCTAATGTTAAATGTTACTGACTGAATTTCTACTATTCCCAACTCTATGTTTAGGTTGGGATTAGCAAAGGCATGGATTGTTATTAATTGAACGTTATCTGTCGATGAGTAATTCATGTGCCTGTTACTTTAGCCGGACTACTGTTAGTGGCTAACAGTATGCTAACGTCTTTGCTCAGCACCAGCAAACTAGCCACCACAACTTGAAATTATAAAACATGCCATCGCTAGCGCCAGAGCTAGCTACCGTTAGCCACGCTGCAATTATGATTTAGTTTTAAAACACTAAATGTGTTTTAGACCTACAACTAAGATTGTGACTTGAAACTCGTTTGTACAAGTGGTGTAGCTGATTCAGTTTCAAGTTTTTTAGTGTTGATTGTAGTGCCCTGTGTGGACAAAAGCGGTACTGCTTCCTGTCGTAAAAAACTTGTGTAGGAGCATTTGTTTTAAAAGAGAGTGAAAGAAATACGTTGCTAATTTGTACAAAATATTGAAACAATCTAAAGAAAAATATCCTCCTGCTTCCAACCATAGATAGTTAAAAAGAGAACAGCAGATTGATCATGCTCGTAAACAACAAATCTCTTCGGGTCTGTGTGCCGTAAAGCATTCTGTAGCGTTTCTGCTGACTGAGCGGTCCGGCCAAAGGCTTTGTTAGAGACAGGAGAGAGAGCTCCAATCTGTTCGCTGATGTAGGTAAGATGTGAGACATCATAACCAGTGAAAAGTTACTTGTAGGGACTTCAAGAGTAGAATATTGATTAAAAGATTTTTGTTTAATGGTTCTTTTGCTGTAAACAAGCCCATTCCACACCTTTCTAAACAGCCACTCCAAAATGCCACGCCTCCATTAACATGTTTTGATTGATCATCAGTAATCTGCTGCTGTAAATCATCTATCCCTTTCTGTTCTTTTGCAGTTGAGCTCGTTATTTCTACCTGTCACTGTGTGTTTGTTCTTTTATCTCCATTCAAAAGGACTGTCACAGTGAATGGACACTTTCAGAGAAAGAGAGAGAAATATGAGGCCAAAGTCTGAGGAGCAAGCACAAAAATGTACATTATATTGGCATGTCGTTACAAATACACTCAGTATTAAAAGGCATATCGCAACATGAATAAAAAATACAATAACACAATGCAGAAAAAGTGCAAATAGCTAAAAACGAAAAGAGTAATCAACAGGTAAGACCACACTCCAGCAAACAACCCATTACTAAACCCTACATCCAGCCCACAAGCACAACAGATGCACGCATTCGAAAACCTCATATGCTGACAGATCTGACTGGACTGAAAAGTCAGAAATGTAATTTGAAGCCAAACAACAAGGAGCTTCACAAAATAAAGGGAGAATTCAATATTTACTTAGTCCATTAGAGGAATAATACGAGTTTGCATGTACACACAGGCCTCAGGCGTATATGAATGCATCGGAACCTTCCTCTTATTTGTTTGGGTGGTAGTCAAAGAGTGCATTCTACTTTTCTGTGGTTTATGCAAATGAGCACACCTCCAACACAATTAAAACAAAACTTCCTTCACCTTGTTCTGTGGAAAACCTTTGTTAAAAAAAAAAAAAAAAACACCCTGCAGACATGAGTGGTTATGGTTGCTCATGAATCAGCTCGGTGCGAGGGACATTTTAAAGAACATTCTGAGCAAAATGTTTAAGGCGATTCAAGTGCTCCAAAAAATAGAAAAGACGACATCTACGAATTCAGAAGAATTCAGCACAATTCATCTACTGAGAAGGATTGTATGGAGCCAGGCAGTTAAATGGATGTGTTTATTTAAAACAACAACAACAACAACAACAAAAAAAAACGTGGAAACCGTACATTTGAATAAAACGGGTGCTGGAAATAGCGGAAGGTGTGTGTGAAATACAAAATGCATGTGCATTTTGAAAATTTTTAATAAAACGGGTGCACCAAATAGGAATAAAATGTATGTGCAGTTTATAAAAGGCATGTGCGATTTGTAAAATGTATGTGCAAAATAGAAAACGTTTTTGAAAAATGCGCACTTAAAAAGAAATAAATAAACACATCCGTGTCACCTTCAGGACTCCGTAGGATTGTGTTATTTGGATAGAAAGTCCAAGTTTGTTTGCTAAGTGGACCTTGTTGTGAGACCGTTGTGTGAGCTAGTCCAAGTGGCTGAAAATAAAATTTCCAATCACTGAAACTATGTCATAATTTTTACATACGGTAACACTTTATTTGGATTTTCACCTACAGATTGTTTATAGAGTATTTGTAACATTTCAACAACACATCAGTTGACATTCAACGATGTAACAGTTTAACCTGACCCTATTGAACCATTTCATCAGTTTTTTTTTTAACATTTTAAACATTCCGAATAAAATTCAGAAAACATTCTGAAAATATTCAGGTGACAAACAATGTTGATAATGCTCTATAAAATATCAGACTATTCAAATAAAGTGTAACCATAAATGTTTCAAGCAATGTTAAGTCTACGTTAAAGTCTACGTTAATTCCGTTTCACCGTTTAGCTTTGCTTTCCACGAATCTAAAATCTCACAAACTCTTGCTGTGCACAGCAAGAGGACAGAGGAGACCCGATACTGAACCATGCTTTCCAAACTTCAATCAGAATTGTTGTCAGGAATATGATTAAATTTATCAACATTTTAGATTTGTTTCCAATGAGATATTATTGACTTTTTTTAAAAAAACATTTAGAAATGCACTCAGAAGTACCTGAGCACTGTGTGGTCCATAATTTAGCCTCGTCTATGAAAAATTAAAAAAAGATAACAAGCCTATAGAAGTCTTCGTCCCTCTCACTGCTCCACATAATGCAAACGCCCTGTTGTTCCTAGAGGCACAACTATATTATTCTTCCTATTATATCTTGATTGACCTACTAAGACTACCGCATAACAACTTCTAAAATTCAAACATGCTTACGTTACACATTACCTCTATCACTAAAACACACTAGCCAAAAAACAAACAAACCAAAAAAAAAGCTTTCACCAAACAGGACCAGCCATATACCAGGCTAACCTAGTTTTTCTTTACTGACATTTCTCTCCACTGGGCAGCCTGTAACAAGCTGTAAAAACAATAATGACAAAGTCCCATAATATAAAGTTATGGCTCACATGTGCAAATAAGCACCTGTTTACACATCCAGCAAACAAGGGGAAACCTTGGTATTTATTTCAAGTTCACCTACTAAATGTAGGTCAGATTTTCACTCTGCTTCTAGCTCTGTTTGGATCACCATGAACTCCTTATTTGGCTCACGAGCTGCGGCTCCACTATGTTCATGTTTGGTGCTGGCAGATAACATACAGATGTTTATCACTACTTTTTTCACTGAAAAGTTGCATTCTGTGGCTGGACACAAGGTGGATGATAGTGCTTGAACTGAAGCGAATCAGTTCAAGCCATAAAATTAAAACAAAACTTTTTTTCTTTTTAATATTTTCCTCCCTCCTGAGTTCCAGACAAGAAGACAGATCCCATTCTTTCAGCTGTGCGTGCAGCAACAAGGAAGAGACCGGCAGAGCTTGCCCACCACTAATTAGCTTAGCTCAAACACTGGTAGTCAATGGGAAGTGCTAGCCTGCCTCCACCTAAAGTCATCAGATAAATGTTCCAACAACTCTAAATGGTCCTGTGTGCTTGCTGTGACTTGTTTATTTACCACATTATGCTATTTTCAGACTCAGAGTAGCACTTCATGTCATTTCAGAATCAAATACCAAAATATCGTGCCAGTAAACAGCAGCAGAAGAAGAAATACATAAAGTACCTTATAAAGTGCTAATCTGGGTGTAAGCAAGGCAAGAAGTTTCCCAACTTGGAGTTAAATGCTTTGACCTGCGTGAAAACTGTCTTTCAGTATCCTTTCAGCTCTGTGCTGCTTGGTGTATTATGAGCGACCATACTTAAGACAGCACAAGGTCAAGAAATTCTCTGTGAGTCACTGTGATGTTAAGGTCGATGACTGGGCTGATAAGAGCTGTGGTTTGATTCAAAACCAGACCGGAACACATCGGACATTCTGTGAATGGAGAGATAATAATAATCCAGTTTTTCAGTCTTTTTTTAAGAATCAAGAGGTTTGAGAATTTAAAAAAAATTGTATTAAGTAACTTTACTGGGAAAATTAATCCTTTGCATTTGACCCATCCTATTCATAGTTAACCTTAACTACACATACCAGGAGCAGTGAATGGCTTGTGTCGACTAATTACAAACCTTTGCAAGCTTAATGATCTTATTATTTTGTCATATTTACAAACCATGTTCAAATTAACACCTCAGCATAGAGGCACAGGTGAAAAGGCTGGTGTGACTGCGTTCAGGTGTTCTCTCCTCTCCTCTCCCTCCCTCCCTCCCTCCTCCCACAGGGGTGACCAGCCTGACTCCATGGTGATGTATGTTATTTTCTCAGCTGCTTTAGCCACGCCTACCTCCTCCCGCCTCCCTTTTCAGTACTTATAACAAGCCGGCAGCATTAAAATAAGAGCTGAACGCTGGAAAAAGTCACTCAGTGGCTCTTCATAACTAACAGAACTACAGGAAGCAGGAGACAGAGAGTGTATTGTGGGTTGTTTTCTGACAGAAGAATAATACACTCCTGTAGTTATCTCCCAGTCAGGCTTCACCCACAGCAGCAGCCTCCATCACCAGAGTGACCCAGCCTCAGAGAGCGTCCCGGGATATTTTCTGTGAAAGGTAAGCAAAGAACGACTCCGCGATGTCTGACTGTGATTTAAAGTTGCACAGTAGCTTCTCCCTTTGAATTTGAAGTGCTCTGGTTATTTTTCAAGTAGCGTACCAACATCGGGAGAGATCCATCCAACAATGATCCTTTGTCTCCTGAGACCTGCCTGTAATTATGCCGCTCAATGGCGTCCTTTGAGGTTTGCCTGTCTGTGTTTTTGATGGAAGCTGGTCAGTCAGAAGTGACTCAGAGGTTTTGTTGTTCTAAAACCAACAAACAGCCCATTTACCATCTGACATGTTTAACACATACAGTACATTTTAACACATACAGTACAGTATTAAATGTCACCTCCAAACAAGAGCTTCTCCCTTCTCACTAACTTGTGTTCTAGGATGAAAGTGTCCATGACATCCTTCTCTCTGTCATAACTGGGAATTTTAAGACTTGCATGTGACTACAGCCTGTTAATACATCACCAGGTCGACTCCTGGGTGTCATAGTGCAATCACTGACCAAAAGGAAGTAGGAAAAGCTCTGAGGAGTGAAATGACGGAGGGAGTTTAGGGAGTCAAGGCAACCGCTCGTTATGCTTCTGAGGGCATCCTGGCCGCCGAATGTATGATTAACTTGATGACAACCAGCTTAACTGTAACAGCAGACATACACTAAATGTACTGACAAGCCACTTCCTGTTTGGAGTTTATATATTGTCCTTCTCTGAGTTGATATTTACTGAAGGTGTAAGGGAATAGCAATAACCATAAAGGCAATGGTAATATGGAAGGTATAAAATGAAAGATGTCATGAAGGATCCACCAACCCTCAAAAGAAGCCTGTCGCCGTACACTGAAGAGTTCTGCTCGTCCTTGTTGTTGTTGGCAATAACAATTTGTCTGTTTGGTCACACAAAGGGCACTGTTCCCCATCTTGGAGATACACACACACACACACACACACACACACACACACACACACACACACACACATTTGGAAGTGACAATCTTGAAGTGACTCTAGAACAGTTGATGCTGTAAATGGTGGTGGGAGGTGAAGATTTGACAATAAGATACAAGTAGTGTGTGTGTGTGTGTGTGTGTTCTTGTACTTGCACCTCAGTGAAGACCAGTGTGGGTTTTTAAACACAGAGTGAGGTCATTTTTTGGACTACGTTGCCAGGCTTTTTGAGGTCAAAGTTTGGTTTTAGGGTTAGGGTTTGGCATTTAGTTTTTATGGTTATGGTTAGAGTAAAGGGCTGGAAAATGCTCTATGTCAGTGTGTGTCCTCACAAGTATAGCAATACAAATGTGTGTTTGAGAGAGAGAGAGAAAGAGGAAGAAAGATGCATAATTTGTATTTACAGGCACACACTTGTAAAATATGCTTATGTTTATTGAGGAAGTTAACATGCTGTGATGTTGAAACGGACCTCTGCTGGTGCTTAGCATTAGCATTAGCCCATCCCTGAGCGTTGGGTGTGATGGATGAGTTAGCTCCCAACAGAGTTTCCTATGCAAATACACATACCACAGTCTTTGTTCCTCTTCATATTTCATCTGTGCCCATATTAACTCAGAGTACCAAAGGTGCACACGCATACTTTACTTAAGTAGAAATACAGATGCTTGTGCTAGTAAGTGACTCCATTTCTTTACTCAAGTCAAAGTAATAAAGAACAGATAGTGAAATGTAATCAAAGTATTAGAGTAAAAAGTTTCCCTCTGAAGGACATTTCTAGCTGCCGTTTCTGTGCAGAACTGAAGCTCACGACATATTATTGAACTTGAAACTAGAAAACTTTCTTGGCTTAACATTGTTATTATGATGTATAACCTGTTTAAACAGTGTAAGAGTGGTTGAAAAATGACACCATTTGCTGCTTAACTGGTTTCCAATAAGCCCTGTTTTTTTAAAATCAGTGACGCTCTCTGTACTCTCTGTCCTGATTGGCTGGTCTATGCTGAGCTTCTTAGCGACAGGTGACATCAGTATGAGCTGATTAGCTCACCGTGCTCGAGCTCGAGCTGAGATGGACCAGTTTACTCTGCTGCAACTTTTCCTGCAACCGTTTGGTCTCAGTTCAAACTGGACTTAAAAGAGAGAGAGACAACAAACGAAATAAAGCGTGAGCCGGAGCAAACGACTGCAGCCGATTTGCTTCCCAACGAGTTTGCTTGCTAGTAGTTTGCAGAAGTTATCTACTGCAACTTGAAAGTAACAACTGTCACTGGAGGAGTTTGTCAGCTGTAGGATAGGATCAGTAGGATTCGTCCGAGCCGTTCCTAAACGCACCAGAAAATGAGCTGATTGTTGAGTCTCATTCTCAGAATGTTGTGACATTTTGGGTTGGTAAAGCGTCCTGAGCTCAGCCATAAGGACGAAAGCATTCAAACTAAAGTAACAAGCCTGTTTGGAGAACGTAACAATGAGAAAGTTCGGGTATTTGTGTTCAAATGTTGGGAGGAAAAATCAGAAGTTGTCAGAAAAATACACACTCCAGTAAAGTACAGATACCTGAAAAATCTACTCAAGTACAGTAGCAAAGTATTTGTTCTTTGTTGCCTCCCATCTCTGTCAAGTATTATCAAAAAAATGGTGTAGAATGAACATGAAAACTGCAGCAAATTGAGAGAGATGCTACATTTCCACATACTTGGAGCGTCTGACTTTGGTTATTTTTCTCACCTGCATGTCACTGGCTGATTTCATGAAACACAAATGTCTCATTTCTTCCACACTCATAGTTCAAATAAATCAAATACAGCCCTCACCCAAGTTCCATGTCAGGTGAAATGTAAATGTCCTCAGAGTGTAAATGAAGGACTCAGGGCTCTCGGAGTGTTTGACCAAGATAAGTTACCGAGCTTTCAGAGGGTAAAAGGTGAGGAGTTGGGAAAGTGGCATGTGTTCTCCCCTCCCCCGCTCTCTCCCTTCCCACCTCGCAGAGGAAGCAGCACAATTACGCTGTTAATTTGTCACAGAGAAAGCCATCATCGAGATGACTAATGCTGTGCACACAAGTGACTGATGTGTGAACAACTGTTGTGAAATCTGTTATCAAATCTGACAAATAACGATATTAAAAGATAAATATGGTAAAAACGTGTAATTTCCATTAATATCTTCATGACTCATATAAATATCAGGTCAGTAAAAATAAGTTGAAATGCTGAACAGAATCGTTTGACCGATGTGTGAGGATGTCTCTTTTCTCTCCTGTTTAGGAAGAACAGTCTGCAGCAAAAATGGGATGTTTTGGATTCCTCAAAGCCATGATGTTCGTTTTCAACGGCGTTATCTTTGTAAGTTTTAATGTTTTTTAATTTATGTGATACATGAGAGCATGAGATCAGAAAGTTGCAGTGTCACAGATGTATGAGTGTGTCACACAACGCAAAGTGCAATTTTTTAATTTATTTTTTTGGACCCCTGCAAGCAGGGTTGCCAGGTCTGTGTGAAAAAAAAAACAAAAAACAGCCCAACAGCCAATAAAGCCAGCCCAAAAACCAGCCCAATGCCAAAATTCAACATAAGCCCTAAAAAACTAGACTGGGCCCAGACCAGAGACTCCACCCACTCCACTAAGTGGACTAAATTCTCACGGTCCACTTTGAGTGATTATGAGGCCCCGTTTACACACACGTTTTCGCAGGTTTTCGTAGCATAATTTTAGAAGTCAAACTATGGCTGAATTTCTCTAATTTGTGGCTGCTTAGGGCTTATCAGCAACAGGAAGTAAACAACTTTAAGCAGTTCCGATGGTATGTCATTACAAACTTACACCGCCGACTAGTGGCCTGGCATGCATACTACAGCGTTTTTGGTTGTCCATGTGAACGTGGATTTTTTTAAGACGCAAAGGAAAGACTTTTTTCATTTTTAGTAGGGCTGCTCTCATCTCAACGTGGCCTGAGAGGGAGGGGATTAGAATTTCCCTAACTCTCTCTCTCATTGGTCGTTGCCTTTTCAAATTTAAACTGCAACAACGGTCATCACATTGCCTAACGTTACTGTGGAGTGAGCGTGGAAAAAAATAACCGTCATCCAAAGATTTCTCCCCAAGCTGTTCAATAAGGACATAGATGTTGTCATTTTGTGTTGTCACTGAGATTATGACCACTATGAATCGTGTTGTTTTCCAACAGGTCTCATGCTACAGCAAATGTTAGCTTGCTAGCTCATTGGCAGAAGTTACCTTCTGCAACTTTAAAGTTTTCTCCACGTCTTCCCAGAATTGTTTTAAAATCGGACGTTGTAAGAGTGCGTGTGTTCCAAACATATCACCTCTGATATTTTGATTGGGATGTCTTGAAATTTCCATTTAGAGCAGCTTTCCAAATGTTGATTGCTTGTTCCCCACTTTCCTTTGACTTTATTATCTGCTATTGTAAGATTTTGCAGTATGTTGCCGATATTTGAGATGTTTTCTTCATCTCCATTTCTATTTCTTATCAAATGAGCTTCCATTTAATACTGAAGATTTTCCTCACTTCTCTCTTCCTGCCTGTCTTCTCCTTGTCACCCTCCCCCAGTTGGCGGGTGCTGCCGTCCTGGCCGTTGGGATCTGGGTGAAGGTGGACAGCGGTTCCATCCTCAGCTTTCTGGGGAAGATTGAAAACGCACCAGCAGAGCTCACTCAGCTGCTCAATGTGGGCTACCTGCTGATCGCACTGGGGGCTCTCCTGCTCATCATCGGCTTTCTGGGCTGCTGTGGAGCGGTCCGAGAAAGCAAGTGCATGCTGCTTCTGGTAGGTAAAAAGAATAGCCTAACATTACGATTTGTCTCTTTCTTGCTGAGGTTTAGATGAGAAGACTGATGCTGCTCTCATCTGTAAGTTGAATTTAAAGTGACTGCAGCCACACACGGCCTTGCAAGTTAAACCCTGTTTCCACTGAGCGGTATGGTTTAAGGCCCAAGCTGTTTTTTTACATGCATTTTTTAATTTCTCTTTGCTATTTGGGCTTATTGGAACCTAATTAGAATAAAAACTAAGCATCATCTTTTGATATGATGCACTTTTAGAGAAAAATGATGTCCACATATGTGGATTCTTGTTTGGAATTTCCGTAAAACACAATTAAGTCACCTTTGTGTAATAGAGTGAAAAACTCTTTATTTCCACCTTGAACACAGCAGTTTTTTGACATGTTTTCTGACATGTTGAGTGGGTCCCCACTCTTAGACAGTGACATAACATTAGAGCATTCTGAAATCATTTTCATCAGATCTCTATCTATGTACTGTTCAAAATAGTCTAGTGGGGTCCAGCCATGTCTGTCTAGATCAGTTT
>JAPQLA010000009.1:19955254-19976755 GCA_029822935.1 Naso vlamingii
ACACACACACACACACACACACACACACACACACACACACACACACACACACACACACACACACACACACACTGCTCAGCATCAGTTAGCCAGGTCGTCCTCTGAGCCAATCAGAGGTTTGCAGGGCCTGAGGCTCCACCAGTCATCCTTCTCCAGGTGTTGTTAATCTCAGCGCTCAGCCTGCAGGTGGATGTGTTTGCTGTGTGTGTTTGTGTTCAACTGCACGAGAGAAAGGGAATCAGAGAGCGGGATCTACTGTTGCTGCCTGACAGCAAACTAAAACACGTGTGGTTTGCTGCAGAGAGTGATCTTCTATTAAAAAACTCCGTCAGTTTACTCAATACATCTCTATTTTCTTATACTTGGAAGTATTTGATGTGAGGTCTAATCCTGCTTAACAGCATTCTGGTACATTGATGTACAAAGGACCGGCACACTTTCTCAGGGGTCTTTTGGTAATTAAGTAGCGTTTCTAATCTACACTGAACCTGTGTTTTAAAGGCCCTTTGGGATTTGGTTACTTTCACAGATCAATCAGTCTATATGCTGTGAAATATGGAAATATAGTGCGTTTCAAAAGCCAGGCTGGTGAAGGAACCTCTAGATTCATCAAATTTAAAGCAATATTTCACCGCAAGACTATTTTTTGTGTATCAATTACTCACCCTTAAGGCTCATTTATGCTCTGTGTTAGTTGTAGATAAGGACACAGACGGAGTCTTCTGTCCGTCCTCTGTGTGTCCTAAAAGCTTACGGAAATGCAGCAGTCACACTGCAAATGATGGGGGCAGTGTTGGGCGGTGTAGCCAACAGTTCAAGCAAGACCAGCGAAACACAGTGAAGAAGAATAGTTTGGAAAATTGGAAAAACCTTTTGAGGAAAGACTGCGAGTTGGTATGAAATTACAGACATGTTTCTGACGTTACCTCGCCTGGCACAGGGACAGACAACTCCAACAGCACAGCTAGGAAGGAAGAGATCGGACGGGAAATGAATGTCAGCAGGAAGGCATCGAAGGAAAAGTGGAGGTCCATGCAACACCGCTTTGTTCACTGAGAGGCGCCCTCTACTGGATGTATTGCATAACATCCGTCCCAACTTAAGGTACGCATGAAAGTGTAAGGGCAGTGATGATTATATTGTTCAAAACGTACGAATCTGTTTTCGTACGTAAAGGGAGCATAAATGGGCCTTTAGATGTGTTGAAATGAAGAATATATTTATTTTCTTCAAGCATTCCTCCATGGTTAAGTTTTTTTTGTTTTTTTTTTCCTGAAAGTGCGAGCCACTCACTTTAGCTGCTTTTGGTGGCAGTCTATGGAGATACAGTTTTTAAAACATCCAAACCATCTAAAAACGTCCCTCCAAAACTCTTCTTTACTCTTCTTTAACATTTATCGTAAGCTACTAAATCCAACACATCAGCTAGAAGGCTCCCTGTCACGTGCAAAGCGTATCGGATGTGTTGGATTTAGCAGCTTTTTAGTCAAAATCAAAGTGTTTTGGAACTATTGAGGCTACGACACGATAAAGAAAACCTGGATTAAACCACACGAAGCTGTTGAGAGTTTTGGAGGGACGTTTTTAGATGGTGTTGATGTTTTGAAACTGTATCTCCATAGACTGCCAGCAAAAGCAGCTGAAGTGAGTGGCTCACATTTTTTTTAAAAAACCTGTTTACTGTGGAGAATGCTGGAAAGAAAAATTTAATTCTTCAATTCAAGACATCTATAAGGGTGAGTAATTGATCCACAAAAAATAGTTTTGAGGTGAAATACTGCCTTAACATCAGAGGCCCCACCCTGCCGAGGAGTCTTCTGACAAAGATGCAGACAGAATGAGATTAAAATATTTACAACCAATGAACCACAGAACTTGCGTTAATGTTTAAGTTTCTCTGAGTCCCAACAGGCGTTAATTGCAATTACAAAATAATCATTCACTCATTTTGTTTTTGGAAATGCTGCTGCATTCGTTTGCTCTTTAACATGTTTGTGTGTTAAAACGTGACCTGGGCACGTAAAAAATACACATTTCAAACCTTTTAATTTTGTAAGCGTTCCTTTTGTTCGTGTTTTTTTCCTCTCTGTCACCTCAGTATTTCATCACGAGTGCAGTGTAAAGAGATGGGGCCACACAACAACCTGGAAATAAATGTAAAATCTTGTCATGTATTGTTACTGTACCTTTTCTTACACTCTCACTGCTTCTGCAGTAATGGGAACTGACAGTATTTTGTCTGTAGTCACCTCATTTTCACTGGTTGAATAACTTATTACCATTACTCATGTGCTTAGGCTTCCTTAATTTAAAGGTAATTGTACTTTTACCTCACTACATTTATCAAACAGTTGCAGTTTAAGATAAAATAGAGGAACAAAAAATACACTTATTATTATGTCTAATTGGAATCCAGTGAAATGACTAATGAGTATTTTTACTTTTGATACTACCGCAAATTTTGCTGTGTATAATTTCGCATTTTACAGAAGTAAAACTATGATTCTGGGATTTTTAGTTGTGATGGAATTTTTTTTTCACAGTGGTCATGTTTCTCTTATGTAAAAAATCTAAAAATCAAAATCACTTATTCAACCGCTTACTTTATTTTAGCTCAGTTTTTCTTAAAATTGATTTTTGTCCTCTTAATTATAGGGACGCAAATCTTCCCAAACACAGTTAATGCTCATTTTGATGGTTTTTCTTGGTTGCTGTTTAGTTTTCAGTCATATAACAGGGATTTCAGGATGACCTTACATTATTATATTTATGGTAGCATTATAAATTGGGTCTTTACGTGTCATTTTTTCTGACTTTACTCTCAGACTGCAGGAGCTCTTTTGAGCCAGCCAGCAGCTCTGCGCCTCTAACCACCGTGGCACCTCTTGCAGGTTGGCGCAGGTCAAATGCGTCTTAATTCAAACCAGAAGAAACGAGAGAATGGCGGCGAGTCGGGCCGGTTCCACTGGCCGTGCCAAGGTCAGCATTCCTCGACCGGCCGTTGCCTAGCGGAACCTTTGTCTCACACTTTGTGTAAACCTCCAGAGAGAGAGAGAGACGGTGCAGGAGAGACTGTAAATGAGCGCGAGCGGGTGCGGAGAGCGCGCGCGGGGCAGGCGGGATGTATGGAGAGGTAAAGAGGCGTTTGAGCCTGTAAGGACGTCCCGATGTGCGCTTATCACTCACTGCAAAATTATTTGGAATTATTTAGAATCGCTCACAAATAAATAAAGTATCAGAGGAGCACGTGCAGCAAGTGGTATCCATCCATGGTCCGACCTGCCCCCGTGTTCGTCGGCGCCATAAGCAGGTTTAACGGTTCCGGATGTGCCGTTTGACGCTGTGGCCTACTTTAAGGTCATCGGGTTCACGCCTTGATCCTCCCGTAGTTACTGTTCCAAATGTGTCTGATCCAACTCAGATGATTGCTCTACTGAGAGTAAATCAGACACAGTCAATCTTTATGTAATAAGATTTATCAATACTTTTTTTTTTCTGTTCTCCCAACAGGCCTACCGGAAATGTAAAATTCTGATTTTAAGCCTTTAAAACTCTCTCAGCAAATTAATAGAACATTAATGTGTTGGAACAAAACGGGCCTCATGTCAGGGCGGGGGGTGTGAAGGTCAAACATCAGGTCAGGTGGAATAAAATCAACTGTCTGACGTCGATGTCACTCCAATAACACGCGCAGGTGTGATTTACTGCGCATGTGAAAGTGTATCAGGCGTTCCTCCACATTCAGCCGCTGCGTGTTTAAACAGAAACTTTGACTGAATTAAGAGATTTTGAAGCAAACTGAGAATGTGACGCAGACAGCCTCACGCGCTTTAGTGACCAAACAGACAGTCCCAGTTTGCAGCGCGCGCTCTGCTGCCCAGCAGGCCGCTCGCTGGAAAAAAGAAAAAAGGCCAAACTCTGTCACACAATCAACTCCAGTCATCAGATACATTTAAAAATCTGCCGAGCCACGTGTGAAATGCAAAATTACGAAATCACTTTAATTTGTTGCCTCACAACTGAATAAATAAATAAACAAATTAATAAATCAGTCAAATTGAAGTGAGTCAAATAAATTGGACAAATTAGCATTTACTACCTGAAATTTTGATTTAGATTTTTTTCGTATATTTAAAGTCCCCAAACTGTCATGAATAATTTATTTCTCACTGTCACACACATTCAGAAGGGCTCACTGTAAGTTACAAATAATATTGCTGCTTGAGGCCTAAACTATTCAGCCTGTCTGTTTGCCTATGTAATTGGGTTTTTTTTTTCGTATTTCTGTTGCGCGCTTTAAACCGATTTAAAACTAATATATTTTTTAAAGTCGCATATGTTGCTGTTTTGTAAATCAGCTCACAGAAATGACCATTATTAATTTTAATAAGTGCTGTGCTGAATTAAAAGACACTAATATAGGCCTATTTAAAAACACACGCATTAACAATAGTCTCCATTATGTACGAATACAGTGTTCTAGTTTTTTTAGTCAAGAAATGCAAGTTGCATTTTGTGATGGTAAAAATATTTTGGCTTTTGAAACTTAAAATATTTTTGATTGCAATCCACAGATCCAGCTTAAATAATATTACAGCCTAAATCTGTCTTCTATGAATAAATTTTAATAATTTCATCTTGTGTGTTATGGCTGAAAAACTGCGGCTCCACTGATTTCAAACATTTGAAGATTTCAAGCTTTTCTTTCTGAAATGTCCCAGCATGCCTCTCTGTAAAGACTCTGAGTCCATAAGCTTTTTATTTGTCTGTTTGCAAAGTGATCAAGTCGAACTAACGCAGACTAAACTGGTGACAGGTGGGATCCGTTTTGACAGCGTTTCACTGCATGACGTCTGCAGTTGCGCACTTCCGTAAAGTGCCTCGTTTCCCATAAAAGGTCAAGAAACGCAACTTTTGTTATTTATTCATGAACACAGTCTCTCCTGAAGGCGCGTCTGCAGAAATATGTCCTCAATATCCGGGATGATTTGATATTTGTATGAATAAATGTTGGCTTCATGATGCACCTGCTCTTCCTGACAGATCTGCCCAAAATCCTCCGTGACAAATCAAGAAAAGGTTCACCTGAGCAGAGAGAAGCTTGGCCGTGGGTGTGATTGTGGACTGTGGCATTTTTTGTAGCTGTGCTTTAAATCTGGAGGAAACAAAGGTGTCCCAAATCCCTGCAACTAGGCTCCACACGTGACAGATCAGCGGCTGCTGAAACTTCTCAGATCTTTCCCACAACAGCCGTGACATCATATTGATCTTACTAATGAACCACGCAGCTTCCACAAACCTGCGGGCTCCGTTAACCTCTTCAAAATAAAACTGGGCATACAGAAACATTTTTTGTTTGAGGTGTAGGCTGTGGAGCGGGTGGAGGTCACCTTTTATCTGACAGAACCGATCTGCGTGCTTACATTGAGGTTGAATATAAAGTTTAAAGCAGTTTGTTTCACGCGCTCAGGAGAATATTTGGGTTTATCCGCCGCTGCCGCCTCTCTCACCGCTCCCTAACCTCCGCTCCCTCCCGCCCTCTCTGTCGGCCCCGAGCTGCCCCTACACTTTTTGCCGGTGAGAGCTACTAATCCCCTGCGTCCATGGTTTACTCTGAGCCCGTATTTAATTCCTCTAAACCCCCAGCTGCCGCCCTGGTTACTCACTGAACACGACAGACTGTGAACCGCGCCGGTTATTAATAATTCACCAGCCCTCCGCTCCGCGTCTCCGGCCGCGGCCGCAGGACACCGCGCCTCCTCGCTGGTGCGTGTGTGCACTTTCACTCTAGCATTTGTTTCTACTTAATTTTGGCTGCTCGGTGTCTCACGCGGGGAATCGCCACATTTCACCTCCTTGTTACTGTGCTCGTGCTGTGGCACTGGCCGCCACGTCCCGCTACAGCCTCATCCGCCCCGCACCGCGCCGCTGCCACATGGTGAGTTTGGTTTCACACGCCGCTCTCTCTGCAACTTTGTCCGGACACCGAGGAACAGGTGGGGCCGAACCTCCGCGTTTTCCCATCAGCAGAAGCAGGAGTATGCACACGGGAAAGCGCGCGGCGGCGTCCCCTATGCACGAGAAACAGCTGATTTGGTGAACGCGTAAGCAGAGAGTGCGAGCTACTTACTGTCGGTGCGCAGCCAGACTCCTGCTCTGTCACTCGGGCTCACACTGGGACTGTGTCGGTGGCGCAGAGCGCGGCGACTCGGTGGACATTACGGTACCGGGACACACTGGAGAGAGAGAGAGACAGCGAGAGAGAGAGAGAGAGCAGCGCGCGCTGACAGCCGCGCACAGGAACGCGTTTCATGGAAATATCACGAGTTGAAAGCGAACATAAACACCTTGCGTGAAGAAGTCGGGAAGCAGACGGCTTGGATTATACGGCGCTGTCCTTCTTCGCCTCCGTGACTGAGAAGAGTTGACTACAAATAAAAAAATGTTTACCGGGCAACAGGCCGTGTATTAAGGCTCTTTAGCTTCCGGTATAAGGCCCAGCTGAACAAGAAACCGAGCACTTCTCTCTCCCACACACTTTTATTTTGGAAGCCGAACTTTTGAGAGTGGAAAATGGGTCTTTGAGTGTGTTGGCACACTTCCCTGCACCACAATGGTACGTGCTATGTAAACCAATAATTTGCTCATTTATGCGGTCAGCCTGTAGATTCGTTGTTGTTCATAGATTTAATGATACACAGAGAGAGCTTTAAAGTTTAGTGGGCTGAGTTCCCCGCTTATAACACTCGTGTGTGTGTGTGTGTGTGTGTGTGTGTCTCGGTATTTACTTGTGTAGCTAATGGGGGCCAGTCACCACAGAGCGCCAAGTCCCTCCACCTACCTGCACCGTGTCTGTTTGCTGTCACAGTTGGACTCGTTTTGGTTTTATGGTTCTTTCTGAAATGGGAGAGTTCGCCTCGCTGGATTTTTGTGTGCAGACTTCAGTGATGTTGCTGTCAGGAAAACATGCTGCGCCTTATTTTAACAGAAGTTGCCAAAAGGTCTTTGTGACATCCCTGCCAATCACTGCCCAGTGTCCGCTGCCGTGTGCCGTTAGCCACATGGGGAACATGCCTCCTCTTAGCGCGGCGCTCTCTGATGTGCGCCTGTCTCTGCACTATTTATAACCACGTATCTGCTATGCGCTGGATCGCCTTTCATACAGTGTGAGCAGCTAATTAAGATGCGTCATATAGCGGAGCTGTGCAGAGCCCGAATTTCACCTAAAGGCAAAGTTAAACAGAGTTTGGAAATTTGGCTGTGAGACAGTGGAACTTTTATTTTGCGCCAGTTTTCAATTATGCGTCTATTTGATTTGTGCGTAATACGCACAGCGGTTTGTTCATTATGAAGATGATTTATATTCAGAGAAAGCATGTGACATCACAGACAGAGAGAAGTTTGTAAAGCCTGACTGATTTTAGGATCTAAAAACACTTAATGTGGGCCCATATATTTGAATTAATTAGCTGAGTTCTTTCATGAGAAAATTTATTATTGCAGCCTGTTCTATTCTTGTTTGCAGGACATTTGTTTGAACTGGCAAATGTATCTCCTGTGAGGTTAACATTTAAATGCAATGCTTGTATGTTTCAAAGTAGGTACAAAAAAATCTTTTTCATACAGAATTGTAATATATACTTTACCCATCCTTGACCCCTACATGTTCTTCATTTCTTCTTTCTTTTTGGCATTAAATGAGTCAAGTCAGGCAATGGTTAGGGGAACCTCCCACATACAACCTTGAAGCTGCTTACATTCCAGGAAGGGATCTCATTTGCACATGAATATGGAAGATTATTAGTATGAATAATTATTTGTTTACGAGCATCTTAGCTGACATGGCAGCTGCCCAAGAAGCTCATCAGTAAAAATGATCCAGAATTCAGGACAGGCCTCACGTGGGATTATCTCGACTTGTTATTAGCAGCAACACATCTCCTTTTTTAAATAAAGGAAATGCTATATTGTGAATTTGTGCCAAATATTTCAGTTGCACATTAGTTTAGTTGGAGTGCACTGCAGGCATCTGTCAATCACTGCTGGATTCCCCTGAAGCTGATGCTCCATCTCTGACATGCAAATCACTTTTTCTGCAGAGATGATCTGTATCAGTAGGATGTTCGAAAACATTCAGTAAATGTGACCCATAGTTACTGAAATTGTAAACATGACATCTGTTTGGTCCCAAATTATAGTTTACAGATATTAGACCTCCATTACAAACAGTATTTATCACCTTGTAAATGTACAGGTGTATTAAAAATATCCACTGCTCTCTTACTGTTACTGGCATTTATAAGCATAAGAAACAAATACAGTAATGATGGAGTGTAAATAAATAGCTGTGTGAATAGTTGGGGAAATTGTATCCTGCAGTGTTTGTGTGTATGTGCGCGTGTGTGCGTGTGTGTGCATGATGATCAGACAAGCGGTTTTCCAGTCTTGTGTGATCTCCCTCTTGGCTGTTGCTGCCAGTGATGTCATCCCTCACTGTATACAGAATATTATGCTATTATGTTTGTCCTGGCCTTGACATTTCCCTGGAAAAATAAATAAGGCTTCAAGCAGCCTATGATAGCTCATGTGGCATGTAAAGCTTTTGCTGTAGTTTAAAGATGGAAACTCTGATATACGCTCAAACAGCGTAAATATTAGGAGAGTGAGCTCAGATGGGTTTGTCAGGCTGATTGGTTTTTAAGCTGTTGTAACTGTTGCAGCATGGTTCAGCAGACCAGCTTTCAGGGACACATTGAGAGGCGCACTCGTGGCGTATTCTTCGACGTGACGTTTGTGTTGCACTTAAAAGTGTAATTTCTTAACTGGCCTGAATTGTTTGCATGTGTCTTTTTAGAAAAGTCAAGCAATTAGTGGAAAAAAAAACAAGACTTAAAGGGGCACTCCAGTAATTTTTGTTTGCTCTCATGTAAAGTTTGGGGACTTATGAGAGACAGATTAAAACAAGAAATTGGAAATTAAAGCAGCAGAGGCTGAGATATCACAACTTTTAGTCATTCTGTTGAGTCAAGTTTGGCAATAGCTTGACTCAACAGAGTATTATATTATGATACATTGCGATAAGATATTGCGGTATATTGCGATATTCCACATAGTTTACTGAGAATGTAAAAACAGCTTAAATACACTTTGCTGTGTAGGGTGATCTTAATACATCTCATCACATTATATTGATAATTCAGCGGACAAACTGACTTGAAACAATTTAATTCAAAATTTCCTTTCTGGGTTGTTGAGTCAAGCTTGGCAATAGCTTGACTCAACAACCCAATAGCATCGTCCTAACTGTTGTTTGCTCTCCGGATTAAAGACTCCATGAAACGGATGTCATAGTGCTATTTACTCCCGTGAATTTACGTATTTCCTGTAAAAACGATAAGCGAGGGTGGGACATGTCGCAGATAATGATTGGCAATTATAGGAGCCAGTCGCGCTGCATGTGCACTGCCCCTCCGTGAATTTAAATTTGACAGCAGTCAGCAGCATGAACATGGAGGAGAGCCTCCTCTCTGCTGTGGAGGGCTTCATGCCACTGATTTTAGTGACTCAGACAGGGCTGCAGACTCATCCCTGCAACATGTGGTCCTGCATGATGGTTGATAACTGACAGCATTTATATGGGGGGGGGGGGTATTTTCGAGAAAGAATTTTACTGGACGCAAAACTGGATGAGTCATCTGTATCTTTTAAAACATTTTCTTGGAAAATGCTTAACTGTAAAATAAAATGAATCAAAACTGCAAAAATTCTTTTTGGTCATTGTTGGGCCATATACTGTCATGTAGGCAAGGATAAGAGCAACGCCTATCTGATTAAAAAAACAAAACAATGGAAAAAAAAATCGATTTTAATTTTATGGGGACTTTCAAACTCCAAGGGCCGAGTTTGTAGGGCCCTATTGAATCCATTTTATTTTTTTCCCGAATTTCATTTTAATTTTCCCCAAATTCCATTTTTTTCATTTTAATTTGGTTGTCTGAAGGTATGGTGGCCCGGCTAGCGTTATCAGCAGCACGGTGCTTTAGCTTGCATGTGGTTTTTACACAGATCTACACGTTTCCAGTTGACAGTATGTTGCAGAATTTGCAAATGTTCTCCCTGGATAAGTATTCCTCTTTCTCCTAAAAAACAGAATTTCAGTCAAATTATGGTCAATTCTGTTATATTCTGTGTTTAACAATAGATTTTGTTTTTATTGGCCAATTCAATGTTTCCATCCACATTTTCATGACTGTGGAAATCATAGGGCCCAACCAGTTTGTGACCCAGACACAAAGTGAAACATGTAAAGGCTCAGGCTCAGTATAAGAAAACTGGGATGACAAAACGGTCTCAACGGTCCTGAGTGCTTTTTTTACTTGTCTATTTACAACATCATATTATTTTTACAGTCATATTAGCACTTAATGTAATTTTAGAATCAAATACATGCCATTAACTACCAGTATTTGAGCTAAGCTAATTAGCAGTGGGCGAGCTCTGCCCGTCTCTTCCTTGTTACTGCACACACAGTCCAAAGAATGGGATCTACTTGTCTGGAACTCAGGAGGAAGGCAAATAACAAAAAAGAAAAAAAAGTTGGTGTATCCCTTTAGATAAGTGACTATTGTGAAATAAAGCCAGATTTGGTTGTTTCGGAAACAACAAAACACAGACAAATCTGTCAGACAACTCTGACATATTCCTCTAAGTTAACAAAAACTCAATGCTCAGACTGTTTGGTGAATATTTTTTTGCAGTGTAAAGGAAGGCTGACTTTGTCTGATCACGTAGCACTGCTAACTCTTCCATCTCATTTCTAACCTGGCCTCAATTACGTTATCATGACTTAACCCTCACATTAATTGGTTTCACAAGACACCCCAGACTGCACACCAGCTGTGTAACCGAGTAATTTGAATCTACTTAATTTGGGAAGGTGTTGGTATCTTTGCCTTCCGAGTTTAGTTTGGGGGGGTCAAAACGACAATACATGTTTTTTCTCTCTCTTCAGTCTCCTCTTTAGGGCCTTAATGAGGAATTAGAGCCAATAGCATTATTCATTAAACAGAGCTTGCCAGCTATTTATCACTGTAACAATATTAGCATATTTGTTTAAATTTTCAACACTTTTTTCTAGCATTCGTAACCAGGTTTAGCATTTTTAATAATCTGGCACTGAATGCATCGTACCAAACTGAATGCTGAGAAAGAACCAGTGGCGAGCCCCAGAAACATACTAAATATCCTTTATAAACACACATGCACCCACACACATGCACACACACTCCTCTAATTACTGCCTCCCCTGCTCCCCGTCTCATTCCTCACCTCCTGAGATGCAGGTGTAAAATATCACATTTTTCCAGCATTTCTCCCTGAGGTGACGCTGGCTTGGACTCACACAACGTAAAATTTCCCCTTTCATATTCCCCCTCACATTTTTTTCTACAAACAAGTTCCCACTCCCATCCCTCCCTCCCTTTGATGTGTGTGCCACATCCGCACAGGTTTGTTAGCTTGTTACCAGGTGAAGAATGAGGATACAATTAAGGCTGAATAAAGTGGGACTGGGTAGGCTGTCAGTTGTGTTTTGCAGTTGAAGTCCTCGATGCTCCAGAAATTGCTGGGCTCATATGCTGCAAATGACAGGGACGCCACAATGGAAGGATCAGAAGGTTAATCAGTGATTGTAAGGATACTCGTCTCATGTATTGTTGTGTTTTCAGTTATAGAAAAGCAGGTGGCGCCTGTGCTGGCGTGCGTTTTTGTATGATCCCGAGAATAAGGGAGACAAGGGAAGGTGGGCCACATGTGCATGTGCTCAGATATATCCAAAGCCATGACAGGCAGCTAATTTGGGCATTCGCCTTTAGATCTAACCTATGAGAGCAGCTGTGCTACTTAGAGATTAAAATTCATTTTTAGCAGTTTATGCTGTCCTTCTTTGTATGCCAGAATACATTAGGGCTGGGTATTGGCAAGGACTTCACGAAACGTGTCACGATACACGGGTCACGATACTATTATATTATGATACATTGCGATAAGATATTGCGGTATATTGCGATATTCCACATAGTTTACTGAGAATGTAAAAACAGCTTAAATACAAATTGCCGTGTACGATTAGGGTGGTCTTAATACATCTCATCACAATATATTGATAATTCAGCGGACAAACTGACTTGAAACAATTTAATTCAAAATTTCCTTTCCAAGTTATTTGAATGGTATTATTGGCAAATTACCAAACACACTGATGTTGCTACCATAACATCAAAATGAAAAATGAATTTAAGTGCACTCTTGCACTTTAACTGGACACACTGAAATAGAAAACACGAAAATAAAGTGCATAAGTGTTCTTTTGTGTCACTGAACTTTAAGGGTGGGTATTGGCAGGCACTTCAATATACAATACACATCACGATACAATGCAGTATATCACAAAAATAAATATTGCGATATATTGCGGTATTGATTTTTTAGCACAGCCCTAGAATACACTGCCTGATTTAAAAACCTACATTGTTAAGAAAATAACATAGCTCAACATAGCTTTCTTAAATTTTCCTTTTTGCATTCTTTGTGAGATTAATATTAGCCTAGCTTGGCATAATGATGGGAAACAGCTAACATGGCTCCAACCAAAGTTAAAAATGATGCCCAGCAGCTCAACTCCAATCAGTCTCATGGATTAACGTAGAAATTCAAAATGACTAGATGTTTAGAGGGGAGACATGCTTGAACTGTATCTTGGTGACTGACACCGGGTCACATGACTTTATTGCCTCATTCCCAGTGGTTCCAGCATTTTCCCAGCTAGGAGTCATGTGTGAATGAGAGCCAGAATCAATTTTCTATTAAATCTGCACTGGCAAATTTCCCAGCTCAAGGCCTAGTTACATTACAGGGAAAATACCAGTAAGGCTGTGTTGTGAATGAAAGCAGGAATATTACTGGGAGGGGTATGGAAGACACTGATGAAGTATTTTAATCTGCGACTTGTTTACAGCAGCGACTGTAAAGAACAGTGTGGAAAACAAGCAACATGGACGCCAGCGTATTTTGTGAAATAACAGCTCCCGTTCTTCTGACTCACATAAACGACGAAAAAACAAAAAACATTTCTTGTCTTGCATTAATATTGAAAGCATTAAAAGAAGAACATCACCATACAAAACAGCTCTTTGCCTGCCATGTTGTTGACGTCTTCCGTATACTTCTGCCACATACGTTAAACGTATACCGGACATTCGTTTGAATGTTCTGGAATGAAGTAGAATGCGTAAACAGTGAAAATCACTGGTATTCCCGGTAGTTTACTGGGAACTACGTGTGAAAGAGGAGAAGTATCTCCATGACAGTGATGTTTTCAAGGACCTTGTACGTTTTTTTCATAAAGAAGTTCAACAAATGCACTGAGTAATGAAGACAGCTTTCCAGGTATTGGTAGTTGTATCTTTCTTACCTCGGACAGACTCAGGCTAGCTGTTTTCCTCCTGCAGCTACTTTTTATGTTAAGCTAGTCAAATCCCTCCTGACCTCTTTTCTGTGTTGTTCGTATTAGCCTCATTTCAGACCTGAAAATTCAGCAACATAGTATAACCAATGCAAACATTACTTCTTAGCTGCTGTCTAGAGCCTTTTACATGATTTATGATGATCGAGATCTGGAGATGTCTTGTTATCTCGGGATAACCAAGCTTGTTTTCTCGTGATCTTAAGAAACCAAAAGGCTGTTTTCTCCAGATAATGAGATAATTTATCATTTTTTAAAAATGATTTTTAATTCATTTATTTTTTTGAATCAAGCTTTACTATCAAAGATGTGGTTTGGTCACACTGGTCTAAACAACACATTAAAAATCATCAAACATGCTACAGGAAAGTTTGAACATTTTCCGATACAGGAAACAGTGAAGCATGTATTCTTACATCGTCCAAGGTATCAACAAGTGAGACACACTTAACTTTAACCAGAAGACTCCAAGTATAAGAGAATTGCTGCAGAGGAGCTCAGGGGATGTGGGGTAAAGGGCTATTTTCAGGTTTTTATGAGAGCACAGGGGATGTTTAATGTTTAATGTAATTAGTCATTAGGTCACATGACCGGGAAGCTATCGAACAAAAATCTAAATGAAACAAATACTATTTAAAAAGTTAATAAATTACCTTGTTATCTTGACAAAATGGATCATTTACCTGGAGATCTTGAGAAAATGGAGGAAATAAAATATAAGAATCCTTGACTGCTGAGGGCTTCCATTGAGAAAAGCTACCTGACTCAGCCAAAATCGTAATGAGAGCTGTGAGAGTAAACCATAACAGTAACAGTTTTGGTCCAAAACTAAAAACTTTGATTTGAACAATGCTTTAAAGCTGCAGAACTTCAAAGTTTGTGACTTGTCACTATGAGGGACTGGGGCTTGGCAATAAATCGATTTAATTTAAAATTTGAATTAATTTGTTTGAACAATGTTGAAAAAATCTAAATCATGAATATCAATTGCCCCATTAACTAGGGTAAATACGGTAGCCAGAGGCTCTCTCTCTCTCTCTCTCTCTCTCTCTCTCTCTCTCTCTCTCTCTCTCTCTCAGCTCTGGGCTTTTATTTTTTATAACTGAAGTTTGGTTAAAATTAGGCTGGCACCTCATTAATCTCAAATTGGGGGATTCATCTTTGTTTGATCAAACCTTTATTTAAAAAAGGTTTAGTTTGGTTAAAGCTAGGTTTACACTTTATTCCCAATAGGGAAATTTATGTTTGAAATAAAAACAATAATAACAAATAATTCACTTGTCTTTTGTAGTTAAAAACAAACAAACAAACCAAAAATTAAAATCGAAATTAGAATGTAGTATGAAAAAATCAGGGATTTTATTCTTAGGCCATATCGCCCAGCCTTACCAGGGACCCCATTTGTATTATAGGCATAGTTATTTGGTTTATTGCGCATATCAAACATTGATTTTTGTCCTTTCCCTGGCTGAATATAAGTTAAAAAAAAACTACAACAGTGTTTAAGGAAAACTGCGTGACTTAATCCTGGAGTAACATACAGAGTTCTAAGGTCACAAACAAGGCTTCTTTGTACAGACAGACAGATTTATATCAGTCTTTATAGCTCATTACAGCACATGAATTTCCCACATCGTTGGTTATCTCCTTACATCATACATACATAATATGGAGGCTTGATCAGGAAAAACCAAAGTTCTCTTCCATCCTTTGGCCACTTTGCGATTGTTTGCAGTAATAAAAACATTCTCTGCACTCTCCATCGATAAAATCTGACAACCATTTCAGTGTTGCGTCACACTCGCTCACCAAAGAAAGTCAACATCGCAGACATCAAATGATTTCTAGAGCTTTTTGAGTGTTAACTACACGAGGCTGTGCGCCTATTCTAGCTCTAGGCTGGCCATATGGATTGGGCATATGCTGCATATACATAGAAAAACACATACAGTATATATAATTGATACCATGCTCCATAAAAAGGGGGAAAAGGGGGCCAGTGCTGCAGGGAGCGGCATCAAACAATCAGTCTCAAACAAACGATGTCCCTCTCTGAGGGTTGGAGATAGAGAGAGGTAGAAAGATATGAAAGAGAGAGAGGCTTCATTCATTAACTGACCCACATTTTCATCCTCTCATTTGTCATGCTTACTCCATTGTCTCTGCCTCACAAATAATTTTTCAGCTTTAAATGACTAAAAGCTGTCAGAAAGCGGCAACTTGAAGTAGCAGCGTGACTGCTCTGTGATTATGAACAGAGTAAAATATATCTTTCAGCTGGTCTGGGCAGTTTAAGAGCTTAACAGAAAGCCCAGGGAGCTTGACAAGGGCACCATTTAGTGGGACAAATGGTTTTCCTCCAGTGTTTCCCCACACATTGATGGTGACAGGCCAGAGGTTGGATGCTGAGGCTGAACACCACGAGAAGTGTTTTCTTAGTAACTTGGATGACTTGAATTCCAACTTTGTTTAACCGAATGAATGCTTCATGTGGCCCTCAGTAAACTTACTGTGAGCAGGAGAGGCAATGCTAAACAAAACCAATGTTAATCTGATGTTAATCAACCTGCATGCTGGATCGTTTGCCATGGCGAACGGGCGAAATCACACACACACACAGATGCCCTGTGTTACAGTAAAAAGGGAAAAGACTCAAGCTGTAACCTCTCATTCTGAAGGATATGAATAGCCTGTGTCTGCAGCCGCAGCTCGGTTAGCCCAAGTCTGGGACTTATTATAGTGCTGTGTGTTTATGCATGTGTCTGTGCATGTATTAGTTAGTTTGAGTGCAGTCTGGTGTCACTGGTGTGTGTGTTTGTGCACATATGTACATGCATAAGTATCCTAATGTCTGTCTGAATTCCCCTAAAAAACTGTTTATGTTCCATGCCAGTTTAAATAGTATAACTTTACATTTTGTTGCTGGCTACAAGCAGCATTTGTTCCTGTTTCGGGTCCGCGTTTGTTTCTGCTTACGGTATGTTGAGATATGAGGAGGTAAAATTTTGGAAAATAGAAATATTTCCCCTCTTCGACTCTTTCCAGTAACTACACTTAAAAATCCTGGTGAGTAAAACTTCCTTCCAATAACTCATCAAACCAGACTTTTTGTTCATTAGCCTTTTTGTTTGTTTGTTTTTTAACCCATTCCTAGCTCTCACCCAACAGATCTAGTGGGTTTCAAAACCAGACATTCAAATTTAGCCCGGTGTAATAAAATTAATATGAGTTTGGACTTAAAAGTAAAAATCACAGATACAGTGGCACTGAAGTGCCAACCACAATCACAAAATGAAAACACAACTCCAAAAAGTACAACAAAACAATAAATCACAAAACTCAACCACAAATCTAAAAACATGACCGCAAATAGAAAACACAACTGCAAAAACAAAAAACATGACCGCAAAAAGAAAAAACAACACACACAAAAAAAAAAAAATTTGTTTCTTTTTTTTTAATTATTAAAAGTTAAATTGTACACATGCCTGATCGTGAATTCCATATTTTTGTTGTTGTGCTTCATCTATTTGTTGCTGTGGGTTTTTTTTTTGCAGTTGTGTTTTTTCCTTTTTGCGGTTGTGGTTTTTCTTTTCGTGGTTTCATTTTTGTTTTGGGGTCGTGTTTTCCTATTTCTGATAGTGATTTGTTGTTGTGTTTTACTTTTTGCAGTTATGTTTTCATTTTGTGATTGTGGTTGGCACTTCAGGGCCAACGTACACGGGTGAACTAACCGGGCAGAACTCCCATCCTGGATCCAGATCCTCAGTCTGTGCTTCCCTCCCATCCATCCGTGCTGTCTTGCCCGGCTGCCTCGGTGTGGACGCTCATTCAGAGCCCAAGTTTGTGCCGGCGCGTCCCACAGCATACAAATGAACTGCGCTGAATAGAAACAAACACTCAGAATAAATACTTTAGCTGCATCTGTCAGTGAATGCAACATCGGGCCTGCAGTGCAGCCAAGAGCTGGTGTTTGTATATATACCGTATGTGTGTGAGTGTGTGTGTTCATGTGTTCAAACGTATGGCCTCTGCATGTGCGTGTCTGTGCTGAATGTGTGTAGTATGTGAGTATGAGTGTGTGTGCGTGTGTGAATGATTTGTGCTGAATCAGTGCACGCTGACAGAAAAGTGACCATGCAGGTGAAACAGCAGGGACAGGAAATGCCATTGTGTCAGAGTATTGTGTGTGCGTACGGCAGCTAAACACTTTTCTCCCCATTCAAGTGGTGGTGACTGGCAGGGCCGGGCCTCAGGCCTGCACGGCAGATGGGTTCAGGCAGGCAACACACTCTGTGAACTGCGTGTGTGAGTGAGGAATGTGAAGATGAAAGACATTACTCCTCAAAACGTTATCATGGTGGAGGGACTGGAGATTAATTTAAACAGAATATAAGAAACAGCAGGATGAGAAGGAGGATTTCACAATAAAGCTTTGCATACAGCTTTTTTTGTGTGTTTTGAAATTCACTGAAAATAAAAACAGTTTCAACTAATGAAAACATGACTTGTGTTACATTTCAGGCAACCGAAACCTTTCTGTTGAACGAAGAACCCTCCAGAGGTCCTGGGATGCCTGAATGCTTTGTAGTATCAGATTCATACAGGGTATGCATCTATTATTATTATTATTGTTATTATTATTATTATTATTGTTTTTATGTGTTGGTATTAAATGTGTTGTTTGACTCATTACTATGACTGACAGACTGTTTCCATGCTCTTGGTAATTGCACCGCAATCATAATGTCATTCACAGCTCCCTCCACTCAGCTGCAAACCATTACAATCATTATTTCCACACGCACGTTTAAGAAAAAAGAGGCCTTCGCAACTCCACCGAAGCGCCCTTGCCTCATGGGAGTAAAAATGATGACGATAATGTGCAGCGTGCCTAGCTGTATAACAACCGATGGAAGAGAGAGAGGTTAAAGAAAGTGAGCAGCTTTTCTTAAAAAAAAAAAAAAAAAAAACTGAAGAAAAAAGAAAAATCCACTGAGGGAGCGCCATGGATTTACAGTCATCAACGTGATATAAAATGGTAATAAAAACAGATGAGTGGTGGGGGGGGGGCTCTGTGGATGACTGAAAATGTGATTGTTAATGAGGTGGGAGCCAGTTTTCTAGGCTACAGCCTTTGTTTCCCAGAGTAAAGACTTACGCCAAGTCTCCCAGAGAATCTGGGTTGCTACAGTGTATCGTGTGTCTCGGGGTACAGAAATGAACCATTATGGCTGTAATTGAGTAGCACGGCTGCTAGAGGAGAGTTTTGGAGAGGAGGAGGAGCATCGGTGGAGCTGTATTGGATTCCAGGGGCAGCGAGTTCAAGAACATCCACAGGAGGGTGTCCACCTCCAACTTCTCTCCAGGAGGTCTGCTGTTGGAGGCTTAGCCTTGCATAAAGTGCATCCCGGCTTCCTTCTTTCCTTTCTCCTGCATGTGTGTGTGTGTGTGCTTGGCTCACATGTCAGGATTCTTCTTTTGGTGCAGTCACTTTCAAGAAAGCGTTCTTAAACTGAGTGGAGATATAACATCTAGTTTTGGAAGTTTGGTTCTTTAAGCCTCAAACTTTTTGGACTGTGATTTTTTAAATGGAGACATGTTTAGTTGTGTGATGGTAACATGTTGGGAAATCTTCAATTTTGCATATTATGTCTAAAGTCAATTAGGGCCCCAAGTTCATATTACCCCTAGGTACAAAATAGAGCTGCAACGATTAATCGAGTAATTGATTAATCGATCAATAGAAAATTAGTCACCGACTATTTTCATAATCGACTAATCGTTTCAGTCATTTTTCGAAAAAAGAAGTAAAAAAGAATGAATGGTTTAACTTCTTAAAGGAGAAGTTTGTTTTTTGCGCATTAAACCATATAATAAGGATATTTCTGATCATGTACGATGTTCTACCGTATTATTATGACAAACGGTGCAGTCCTGAGAGCTGGAGCTCGTTGCTGGCGTCACAGAAGCAAACAAACTCACGGAGTGGTCAGTAGTGTCCACTGATGTTCTGGTACAAAAATAGTCGCACAGTATGCTTTGCACTTAGTTTAATTTATCTTTTTATAAATTCATTTGAGTTGTATAGACATCGCCCAGAGATTTAGATATCCTTCTGCCGCCAAAAACCAGAGGATGGATTGTTTTGGAAAGTTTGCAGTTTTCTGTTGATCACTAGTGGTCTTGTGCAAAAATAACACTAGCTTAACTTTACACTCTTAGCAAAATGAATATGGAAGGGTTTGTGCTGGAGAAGGCAGTGAAACTGACTTTGATGGCAAAAATCGTGTAAGTTTTCAAACAGCCGGCTGAAAATAGTAAAACTTGATGCAAAGCACACTATGCAACAATTGTCGTGTCAGAACATTAGTGGACACTACTGAGTAGGGGATCAACTTATGATGAATTCCATTATTAATTAATCTGCCAATTATTTTTTGATTAATCATTATTCCATTAAATGTCAAAAAAAGTGATAAAAATGCGCATCTCAGTTTCCCAGAGCCCGATGTTACGTCTGCAGCTCAAAACACAGACTCTTCATTTATGATCACACGTGACACAAAATAGCAGCAAATCCTCACATTTAAGAGATTAAACCAGGAATTCTTTTTGGTTTTTTATTTTAAAAAATGACTTAAATGATTAATTATCAAAATAGTTGGCGATTAATTTTCTATCGATCGATCAATTGATTATTCGATTATAAACTGCAGCTCTATGACTGAGCACTGCACCGTTTGTCATAAAAGTGATGTAGAACATTGTATATAATTGGAAAATCCTTGTTAAGAGGTTTAATGTGCAAAAAAAACAAACCTCTTCAAATGTGAGGATTTGCTGCTTTTTTGTGTTATTTATCATAAACAAAGAATCTTTGTGTTTTGGGCTGTTTTGACAAAAGAAGCACACTGAAGACAACACACTGGGCTCTGGGAAGTTGAGATGAACATTTTTCACTTTATTGACATTTCATGGAATAAATGATTAATCATGAAAATAATCAACAGATAAATCAATAATGAAAATAATCGTTAGTTGCAGCCCTTAAAAAAATAGCCTGCATAAGTTAGGCTGAATATAAACAACTATTCCTAACACTTGTTGCAATATCAGTAAGATGTGGAGCTGGTGTGTGGTGGAAGTTAATCAGTGCACAAATGTAGCTTACATTGTGTTCACACAGTGTAAACTTTTACAGCACAATAAAAGCCAATAAAGAAAGAGAAAGCCAGAGAGCCATTGTGAGAGGAAATGTTGTGGGAAATGCATATTTTGCATAGAAAATATACAGAGAAACCTCACGCCACTTACCCACACGCTCTCCCTGCTGGAGGAGAAATGTACCTTTAGGCCTGGAGAGCAAAATAGTTTTGAAGTCCGGCTCAAGCCACAGAGACAGTCCTGCTTTTGGCATCAGTTTGTTCGAAACGTTTTTGTAATCCAGAGGTTCCCAAGCTGTGGGCTTCACCTGAAGCAGCTGGAGGATGTACAGGAGGGGGTGGGGCGTGAGTGGATGAACATGGAGTGAAAGCAAGTTGAATGACTGTAATTAATGTTGGGCAAAATGAGCAACAGTTTGCTGATACTATCCTGCTAATCTTCATTAGCTGTGACCAGCAGCCCTATAGGTCAGTTCACAAAATTCCCTCCTCTCCCTGGGCTTTCTGTTCCCCAATCTAAATAAGGGCGTGGCAATGGGAGTGGCCTATTGCAGAAAGGAGTGTAACTACCAAATGGATTCACAGACTTCACTGAACCAAAGGACAGCTGATAAACTGTTCAGGCAAACTGGTAAAAGGGGGCGCAGCAGTGGGAGTGGCCTCTAACAAAAAGGCACATAACTTCTAAATGGATTCATGTAACATGGCCATACTTTGTAGAAACACACATACACTTACACACACACACACACACACACACACACACTTTCATTGGTCATGGCCTGCCCCGTCCCTTTCCACAACTCATCAACC
>JAPQLA010000009.1:19988440-20000037 GCA_029822935.1 Naso vlamingii
GTGGAGGCAGGCTAGCACTTCCCATTGACTACCAGTGTTTGAGCTAAGCTAATTAGCGGTGGGTGAGCTCTGCCTCTCTTCCTTGTTACTGCACGCACAGTCCAAAGAATGGGATCTATCTTCTTGTCTGGAACTCAGGAGGGAGGCAAAGAACACAAAGAACAAAAATTGGAGTATCCTTTTAAATTGTAAACTTTCCTGCTGCAACAGATGAAAGTCACACATCCACATCAGACATCAATAAGCCATACTTTTTTTTACAGAAGACTACAAAAAAAATAAAAAAAACTTGACCAATGAATCTGTGGACGATCTACAATTTTAATCTGATAATAAGTACTGCATAGTAATTTATTGTTGCAAAATCAATATGAAAATCAGATATTAATTTGCAACAACACCTCTAGTGTGAGGCCAGCAGCATAAAACTGTCGTTGCTTTTCAGTCAATAAAGTCACATTTTAGATGGTGAAGTGATAACTGTTGTACATTTCACAGTGTTTAGTTGATTTTGTTCCTTGTCTGGTGCTACAGAAGACAGACTGAGAAATGTGTCCGAGTGTGCTTTGTTCTTGCGTTGATTAAATCTGAGCTAATGCCAGTATCAGCACACGGAGCAAACGGTGTCAATAATTCATTCCCAGTTCCTTCTTTTTAATCAACAAATAACGTTTCCATAAAAACAAGCTGTGTTACAATGACTTTCTAAGGTCTCTCGTGTTCCAAAAAGAGAAATGTAATGCTCGAATGGAGTGGGCAAAAGAAGGAAAGTGCAAAGCCATTGTATCAGTCCTTTACAGGTCAATGGGAATAGATCGAGTTGTTGTTGCAGATCACTGACAGCCCACTCAAGGTCACTTCAGTGTGGGCAATCTGGGCATGTTGTTAGGCCTGTCCTGCCTGCCTGTCTGACCTACATCTCACTGCTCCAGCTAAATATATTCAGTGGACCCCTCGTTACAAAGCTTCCAGATTAATCTGGATGAAATCTGAGCTCTGTTTCACTCTCCGTGTGTGTTTGACTGCAGCCTTCTCTTTGTAAGCTTCCCGCGGTAGACTTTCATATGTACTATCAAAAAAAAAAAAAAAGGAGAGAAACTGCAGATGCAGCCATTCACACAAACACACGCATACATTTTATCCTCTTGTGAATAATAATAAAAAAGCTGTAGCCACACTACATGTTCCCATTCAGAAACAAAGTGTTACAGAGTCTGTTTTTAATATTTTGCGTTGCCTCACACATAACACACCTGTACTTACTTAATCACAAGGCACAGGTGTGTGTTCTTTGAAAAAATAAAAATAAATCACCATATTGAGTATGTGACAGCAGCATGGTGTGTGTATATCACTTAGGACAGTGATTCCCGACCTGTCATGCCTGTCAGATGAACTTTATGTTCCCAGTTCTCTTGTTTTGGCCCATTTAAATTAAAATTAAATGAATGTTACTCAATGCTATTCATTTTGTAGGTGTGGATATTAATTAAATATTTTTGTACAATGAACCCGAGCACTATAAAGCATTTAAACCATTATTCATTACTTTAAATTTTGTTTTCCTCTTCTTTCAAGTTTTAACATACATTTATATTGTTAATATTTTTAAAAAATGGTTTTCTGTCATAAAAAGCATACACCAGTGCTGCTTCAGTAAAAAAGCAGTGAGCATCAAGATGGCTAACAGTTAACATGAGAGGAAACACGGAGAGATTCAGTTACACTGGTGGGTTTTTTTTTTTACTGTTTGAACTTTCTTGTTGCTTCAAACTGTCTTTTTCAAATGTGTATCCATCTCTTTTTGCTATTTCAACCCTCAAGCCATTATTTCAGTAAACTAAACTTTTTAGCTAACATATTCCTGTCAACAATTTAACCATGACTTTAGCTCACCATTTTTAGCCATTACATTTAGACAACAAAGTCATTTTTAACAATTCAACTGTCATTTTAGCTAACTATTTGAACCATAATTTTTTTTTTTTTTTTTTTTTTTAAGCTAATTCAACCATTTAGCCACTGCTTTTAGCTAATTTTTTAACCATTACGGCAGTACGGTCCACCAAGTAGGCGTATTTTACCAATTCAGCCCTTATTTTCATTTAACTATTTCAGCCATTTAGCCATTACTGTCCGCTAACTAGGCCTATTTCATTCCAACCATTAGCCTTCTTTAGCTAATTATTCCTACCGTTACTTTCAGCTTAATATTTCAACTATTTAATCATTATTTCAGCCGACAAATGTGACCATTACTTTTTGTTTTCACTATTTTAACTATCAATTTGGCGATATTTATCTAACTACTTCAACAATTTTCCATTTACTGTAAGATAAGTGCACAGATTCAACCAGCTAGGTAATCATTAGCATACGTTAGCCAACCATTTCAGTCTTTACCTTCAGCTAACTATCCCAGCCATTTAACCGTAACCTCAGCTAACTTATTCAACATTTAGCCATTACTGTCAGCTAACTAGGCCTATATAAACGATGTTACCATCAGCCTAGCTGAGCTACCAATTTCAGTCATTTAACCATTACCTTTTGCTTACTATTTCAACTGATTGTCATTACATATACAAGTATCTGAACTATTTAATCATTACATCTGCCATTATACTAACTATTTGAACTTTTTTTTTTTAATTACTACTTAGATTTCATTGCTTGCTTGCTAAGCAGCTTTACCAGATTAAAACGCAACACTTCTTGTTCATGTGTTAACATTTACTGAACAGGTACATATATTTTTTCCTTCAAAGCATTATTTGTATTTTTTATGAATTATTTGAGTTTTAGCATTTTATATGGGCCTCCTACGTTCCATTAGCTATTCAACTTGTCCATTCATTTCTCCATCATTTAATTACCAAGCGAAACAACATTTCTGCACACAAGATAAAACCTGGAGAGGCATTTACAACTATTAAAATACAAAGGAGGTGGACATTTATTGGGCTGTACTTAACTGGTGAGTGACATTGTCAGGGATTGCTGGGGATTGTTTAGTTGTCAAGGAATGACATCACGCAGTGACGCCACTTGATGATGTTGTAACATTCATTATCTTTTCACCACTTCTTTGGCGCTCCTTTAAGTAGAGGTGGGATAAAGAGGCATTAATTGACTCGTTGATTGTGCCTCAAATTTCCAGAGGTTTTCTTTTATCATCACGCTACATTACCTCATTCTGTAGCAGAGGCAAAACAGTTCAAAGCAGAGTCCTGGATATGCTGATTCTGCACAGGAGATGAAAACAGTGACCATGCAGAAGGTATAATCCACTCTGGCTATTTAGCAGATAAGACTGTGAGCCCAGCAATGATTGTATCCATGCAGATCTTTTTTAAATTGTGATTCACTGGGAGAGAGGTTTGAAGCTTATGACTAGGCTTAATAGGCATTTATGGGGTTAATGTTGGAGGGAAAATCTTTTCCTGTCTTGGGGGTGGGTGGAGGAACGTTGACGCTAGGAGGCTTATGAACCCGCAAGTCAAACAGCAATGAAAACAGTTGTGACCTGATTTCAAGAGTCGGGGAAAAAGACATGGAGTGGACGGGTAAGAGGGAATTGAAGTTACAAAGAAACACAGACAACAATATATTAGGACAACAAAGTTCTGTTCTCCTCTTTCTTGTTCTTTTCTCGCTTGCTTTCTTATTTGCTTGCGTTCCCTTTCATTTCTTCCTGTTACCTTTCCTGCCTGTTTCTGTCTGTGTATCTAATTCGGCCACCCCGTCCGGCAAGGAATAGCTGTCACCCCAGGGAACAAAGCTCTAGATCTTGCTCTTTGGAGCAGGAAGTTGGCAAGGGGCCAAGGGTGGAAAACCTATACTCGGTTGCATAATGTAACATATCTTTACCTCAGATGAACTGTGAGGAGGCCTGGCAGCTGAGAGCAAACAGAGCTGGAGGGCGGGAGTTTGTGTGTTATTAACTGACTCGGTTTGTGTGGAAGTGTCAGTGTATGTGTTGGGTATGAGTGCGCGCTCTATGCTTCTTGTGACTTGTGTTTGCTGGCTGTAGCTGCAGGCCGGAGGCTGTTTGAGACCCCCTCGACAGTCAGGCAGAGTACAGTAGAGTTAAATAGGCCCTTGTTGAAATAAAAAGCGGGGATCAGAGTAGTGTAGAGTTAAGTAGAGGAAACCAGGGCCAAGCAGTGCTCAGGGTTAGGCTCAAACGCAACTCTGTGGCTTCTCCTTTTGGCCCAGTCAGCCAGTAACTACTGTCCCAACTATAGCTGCAGCGTACTCTGCGAGGGAATTCAATATAAACTTTCTGCTCTGTTTAGGCTCAGAGAAATAGCTGCAGGATTAGTGTGCGTTACATGGAAAGTTGTATATTTGACTTGAAAATTTAGTGCAGGATGTGGATTTCATGTCACTGCTAAAATATAAAACGCAGATGGGCCAGATTTAATTTTACCCTTCGAGTTCATGGAGTAGGACACTCTTTGCCTCTCAAACAGTCTTTATGACAGATTATGAATTCACCTCCACGCTGCCCTCTGCCTGTCTGCTCTCATGGTATTAAGACGTCTAACTTGTACATTTACATGCACAGTTAAGTTGAGTTACAGTTCAGGCTCGGTTAGGCCATTTAATTGGACCACTGTCCTTGTCCCAGTATACAAGCGCTGAGGGAGAATCGATTTATTGTGCGACTCCGCTATGGTAGGCAGCGATATGCCCCGTTCAGCTGGTTGGACCTTCTTCCAGTTAGCCAAACAAGCTATGAACAAGTTAGCTAGTGGCTGGCAATTCCATGTCAAAGGGTGGAAAAATGGACAACTTCACAGTGCTGTATGCTTTTTACCTTTGGTACAAATTCGATGCACTCTTTTCCCTCGTGCTATAGAATTCTTGCTTTCTTCCAGTCTTTCCTCATATTTATGCTACATTTGCTAAATTTATGTTACAGATCTGGTGTAGGTAGCAGCTGTGTTTGTCCTGCACTTGCAGATGTCGTAACGCATTAAACCGCAAAAGATCTCACGAGAATGATAATTTAACTCAAACCATGATCTTTCTCTAACCCTAACTGCATGTTTTTGTCCGTAAAATAAGCAGATCTTCTACACATAGTTGTCACATTATGTATTAACGTAATCAGTTTGTACCAACTGCACAATGAAGAAACAACACGTACAAATATCATGAGAGTTTCACAAATTGAGGATTACTGTCACAAACACTTGAGTGCTTTACATTGGAGAGTGTTACCAAATGTAATCCTGTGACTGTGTTGACAAAAAATATGGACATAAAGGTAACAAAGTGCTTCATAATAAACAGCAAGAAAGCACTGGTTGATTAAAATGACCATGATTGTGTTAGTTTGCTAATGCGCTAATTACGAATATTGCGCCAGCATGCTAAGATGCTAGTTACAAATAGTGTGCTAGTATGTTAACATAAATGTTATAATTTTGAGTCAACATGCTAGCGCTGTTAGCAGATGAAACAGCCATTTTTAAAGTTTTTTTTTTTAAGTTTGCCTTGCAGTCCAAGTTGGTGGACTGCTTGCACATGTGCAGAATGGAATGGTTCTCGAAAGCAATAACCAATCATAATTTGGAACTGCTGTACAGCCAGTCATAATGCATTGCGTCTTCTGTAATTGCAGGATCCCAGGCCGATCTGACCGGCGGAGCACATCTGGTACCTACCTCAAAGATGTTGTGATGACTGTCGGTCATGCACAAGACTCTAAGGCCAGTCCGGGTTCGGTTGAGGCGTATACATGCAGAAGTAATTCGACTCCCAGTCACATTATCTGGGTGTGTTAGCTTTGACAAATTCAATATAGTACAAAAATATTTTGTGTATTTTAAAAGTCCAGTTCTAGCTGGATTAACACAATAAACTGAGTTTCTCTAACGTCATGTAAAGGTACAAATAGTTGTTGTTTTTCGCTGCAGCTTTTTAAGCTCTGTTGAGGCGAAATGTGGAGGAAAGTCAGTCTTTGCGATTTCTTGCGAAAGTCTTGTGAAACTCAAATTGGACTCATTATGGTCATCATCTGGAATAAAGCTCAATCATCTCAGCCACCTGTAGCAACCTGCAGTGGAGAAAAAGACTCTTGTAGGCCTTATGGACCTCTCTCTATTTTTGTGTGTGTGTGTGTGTGTTTTTTATCCCCCTGTCTTGTGCTTCCTCTCCATCTGCACACCTGAACAGAAGTATTTGCAGGCTAGAGTAAGGACTCGTAAGGGGACCACAAATTGACTGTTTATTGCAGCCAGGCTGTGGAGATTTATGATGAAAGTGAATAGGGATGGTGTGGGCGGGAATGCAGAGGTGCATATTATGGTGCGCTTTTTTTTTTTTTTTCAAACACTAGAAGGAGGGAAGGCCTTGAGAATTTTGTAGAGGAGTGAAACAGCACAATTATTTTTTCTCTTTCGGTTCAGACCGACAGAAAGATTATAGAAAGAAATACAGCGCCAAGGGAAAAAGAAGGGACGGGAAACAAGATGGGGAAATGGGAGGGAATGAAACAGGCCATAGTCTGTGTGTAGCAGTGTGATTTGTTTGATTTACTCTCCATCAGTCAGCGGAGGATCTATTTAAATGAACTTGAAGTATGTTTGAGAAACCTCTTTATAGCTGTGACTGTTTGTATTCTCCTTTTACTTTCCTTGGAAGCAGACTGTGATTAAAACAGACGATATAGGCGTATTGTATTTCCTTGGGGACTGGAAGGAATGCAAATGCATCATAACCATATTACACTAGTTAGGAGTGGTGTGTGGTGCCAGGCCTCTGGATGCAGGAGAGAGCAGACGCAGTAACACTAAAGAAAACTGAGTCCCACAAAGACCTAGAATCCCACGAGTGCAAAATCACGACAGGATATTGGGCACCGTTGGACTATATTTGACATTTCATAGGATACATAAAGTGCAGATGCCAGCACTGCATTAAAAAAAAAAAAAGGTTTTTCTCTCTCTGTGCAAAACGTAACAGAGGAAACCCAAAAATCTTTGTGTCCGAGCGCTGCAGAATACAGCATTTTTGTTGTGAGGGGAGCATGTTGCTGGTGGGACTTTGGCCTGCACAATCCCCCCTCTGTTAAAACAATGCAGCAGTTGTCCTCCCTAACCTAATTACTGCCTCCCGGGGGAGAAAGGCAACAGCACCAAATCCCATAGTTAGGAGCTCTGATCTGGGCTGTGCTATAAGAAAAGGCCTCATTCATTTCCCTCCCTCCGTCCACCACATACACACACGCACACACACACACACACACACACACACACTTTCTATTTTTCACTGCGATTGGGTTTGGTCTGATAGACGCTAATTATGCTCTAATTTATCCTGATAATTCTCTTGTTGTTGTAATGTATTAATGCTGAGGACGTAGCCTAATTGCATCTTGGGTAATGTCATTTTGCCATCAGTTCATTCTTATAAACAGTCCATAGTCCATAAAGAAATGGAGCCAATTTGGATCAATAAACCTGCAGCACTGATGCAATACTAGCTTAATACTGTTAGCGTGATTTACCAAAAATAAAAAATTCATTATGATGACTCCAGTTTCACCTTCGAACTGTCCCAAATTTGTCATTACTTGTAACAAACGATGTTTGTGTGATATCAAAGGATTAACATATTACCGAGTAACAAATAGTGACATGTAAGTTTAAAAAAAAAAAAAAAAGGCTAGAGTAGGTAATAACAGTTGACAACCATGAATAACAGTTGCATTAGAAAATAACACAAGCAATGGACACCTCATCGTCTCAGGTTGTTTTCTATGGATATAATAATAATAATACTAATAATAAGGTTTGTAATTTTAAAAGATTTTACAAATCCATAAAGTGGCAGTTTGTGGTGAAGGGAACTACGTCTCTCGCCTTGCATGATATCCATCACCAACGCTAACATGGCTGTAAGTTCAGCCCAGTTTCTTTGGTTCCTTCAGAACGAGGGAAAATTGATTGAGAGAGGTCAAAATCATTCCAACATGAGCGTGTTGAGAGCTGCAGCTCAGCAAACACAGAGTCAGTCGCTTCTGTCACAGATCGTTGTTGACACGTCACACCACGATCAGGTGTGTCGTCTCTCTAAATACAGATTTTCGAAGTCTCATACTTCAGCAGTTGTGTGATAAACTGAGACTTTCTTGACTTGAAAAATTATCTTTTAAATTGACAAACATCATATTCAAGATTAGTGGAACAATTTAAACGGGATCAAAAAAATAATTTGTCTTTGTCCATTGACTACTGTACAAAATTTTTCTGAAACAAGGTCCCATGGGGTAGCTCTCCTCATTTTCTATTGCAAACTTAAAATAAAAGTGAAATAGGAAGACAACCAGCTTTGTGCTGTTGCTTTCCATGTATTAGACTTTTGTGTGACATTTCCTCAGGATTTCAGGTTGTGGTTAATTCAACTGCGGGTATAGAGTGCCTAAGTCCCGTCCCTCTACTTCCTGACCATGGGACCTTCATTTGGAAAAAAATATGAACGGTAGTTAATGGAGAGGGAGAAATTATTTTTTGTTCCCATTTGGCTTGTGCCCTGCATTACACATATGTTGGCTGGCGATTTAAAAGATAAATTTTCATGTAAAGAAAGTCAAATTTTGTCATCAAACAGTAAAGTAAAACAACGTTTATTGTGAGACCGCTCAGTGAATTACATGTCTCATATCAGTCAGTATACGCCATCAGTACAGACATGGCCGTCAGCTCGGCAGATTTCACAGCGTTTTTCCCGGATGAGGGGAAAAGTAATAAAAGAGGTGAAAAACATTAAAAATCGGCTCATGTTGAGAGCTGCAGCTACTTGAAGGGGGAGTTAGTCGGTTCAGTGAGTCAGAGGAGGGAAAATGTTCTGACGTCAAAATCAAAAAATAATTTTTCCTTTCTCTACTGACTACTGTTCATATTTTTTCTGTACCGAGGTCCCATGGGGTCCGCCGGAAGGGGCGGGACTAAGGCACTTTATTATTGCACCAAAATAATCACCCTCTCATTGTTGAAATCAGACTTTTTTTATCCTTACATGAGGTGGGCTGGGCAATAAATCGATTTTAAATCTAAATTCGAATTAATTCATTTTGAAGATGTTAAAAAATGAAAATTGGGAAAATTGATTTTCCCTTTAACTAGGGTAAATATGGTAGCCTACAGCTCTCTCTCAGCTCAGTGCTCTTATTTTTTAGGAGTGAGCTTTGGTGAAAGTTGGGCTGGCACTTTAATCCCGAATTGGGGGATTCATCTTTGTTTGATCAAACCTTTATTTAGAAAAGATTTAGCCTGGTTAAAGCTAGTTTTGAACTTTATTCCTAGAAGGGAAATTCATGTTTCTTTAAAATGAAAAAAAAAACAAAAACCAACATATATGAAATAATTCCTTTGTCTTTTTTAGTAAAAAAAAAAAAACAACAATCAAAATTGAAAATCGAAGGTGGTATGAAAAAATTAAGGATTTGAAAAAAAAAAAAAATAGTAATAATTTTACCATTGTATCGTTACTGTTGCTGGCATTCTCTGCCGGCCTCATCAGATTTTACCGTTCTGCTCTCATCCGTTTATATGACATCCGGTTTGCCGTCTGCCTGATTGTGTGTGAATGCAGCATTAGCCACTCTTATGATGTGCAGAAACAAATAAGTGTGAAACAAACCCCTCTGTGGTGCATTTGTCAGTTGAATGAGATTTTTAGGAATTGACTTTAAACACTTAAACTAAACAACAAACGGTGTGCTTTCATCAGAGGCGTGTGTGTGGATGCTGCTTTCATCGCGTCACGTCAGTCCGTTGTTTTGCGCTTCTCGCTCCTTAACCTCCCGTCTGTCACTTACTGGCACTAAAAACTTTGTTACTATGACTTCAGACAAGAAAGTCCACATAGGAAGAGGGGAAAGGGGTGTGTGTCTGTGTGTTTGTGTGTTTAAAAAAGTACGGAGTGTTAAAGTCTTAATTCTCCATCAACCAACCTGTTTGGTTTTGTTTACGTGTCTTTCCTTTCAGGGAGATTAGAGCAGCCGTTGTATGAATGCTTGAGAAATAAAGCTTGAAGTTTATATTTGGACGTTGTTGCGGTGTGGCATTGTCGCTCTAGACTGTTGGGGTTTAGACGTCTTTGTTTATCTGGTAAAAGAAAGTTTCAATTGTTGCCACTGAGATCAAGATTTCTCCTGTTCACATATTACATTATATCAGCGAGCAGCGTTAATTGCATTTCCAACATGACGTCTGACGTGGTTACACTGACTTTATGGCCATTTTTGTTCAGTCTGCTCCACTTGGAAGTGAACGTGTAACACACCACATGTGCTGCTGTACTCAGGGCATATAAGGAGACAGTGTTTGTGTGTGTGAGTGTGCGTCTGGTCGTGCAGTGTTTGTCTTAAGCCGAGCTCCTTTCCTGTGGTGTGTGTGGGCTCTGTCCAGCTTGTGTGGACCCCGCGCCCTGTTTGTGCGGCTCGACTCTCGCCCTACGGCAGAAGCGGAAGCTCTGCTTTAACAGCATTAGCAGGGCTCTTCCCTCAGCCTACGGCCCGCTGTGTTAACCCTCTCAATGTCCTCACGCTCCCGTTTTTTTATTCACTCATTGTCCTTTTTTGTATTCACAGACTAAACAGTTTTTTACATTTTCAGCCCTAAATTAAGCTCTCTCACTTTCTGTGTCTTTTTACATTTTTCCAGTCTTCTGTTCTGATCTCTGTTGACGGCTAATTTATCACCCTCTCCTGTTTATTCAGCCCTCGTGCCAGCTTGTGAAACCTGTCTGTCAGTGACAGCCACCTTGACTTTCTCTCACAGTATTAACCCATTGGTTACTGTTTAAGCTAGCAGCAAGTTTAGCAGGGTCGGGTTACTTTGGAAATGTAATAAGTTACAGATAACTAGTTACCCTATTTGAAATGTAATAAGTAATGTAACTATTTCAATAACTTTTTCAAAGTAATGTAACTTATTACATTTGATTACTTTTTGACTACTCAGCACTGATTACACTGATACCGTGTGTTTCCTCGGGTTTTACTTGGAAACTTTCAACCTCAACAGCATTTTAACTGCTGGTAAACATATTGTGCATTGCACTGTTCTGTTCAAGCCCTTTTCTAATTTCTGAATAAAATATTTTTCAAATTTCTAGCATTTGAATGTGTTTTTATCCGTAGACATGGTGGCAACTCTTGGACGGGTTGTTTAGCTTTGAGCGGTAATGTGGATTGATTTAATTGGCAGACGTGAGGCGCTGCAAATTCAAACAAGAGAACCAATCAAAAGCATAAAAACAACATCAAACTTTACTAAATGGCCTTGACAGGAAATGGCAAAAGAAGGCATTCACATCAAAAACATGCAAAGAAACAAAATAAATCTTATTCAACATATAGCCTAAGCTTTTTACAGAAAATATTCAGATGTAACCCTCTTTGTAATCATTAACATTTTTAAAAGTAACTGTAATTTAATTACACATTCTTTCTCAGTAACCGTTGCAGATTATTTGTAATTGAATTATGTAATTTTGTTACATATAACTAGTTACTCCCCAGCACTTATGTTTAGTAACCCATTATTGTGCTTTAGCACTTCCACAGACCCTAAAGATGG
>JAPQLA010000009.1:20013667-20028395 GCA_029822935.1 Naso vlamingii
CCCCCCCCCCCCCCCCCCCCCCCCCCCCCCCCCCCCCCCCCCCCCCCCCCCCCAGTCTTTTGTGTGTGTGGTGGTCTGGAGAGTGCAGTGACAACTGGCACCGTCCCAGGTTGTTTAGGAGGCAGAGAGAGTCAGCCTGTCTCTGCCTCAGCCTTACGCCACTTCACACACACTCATGCACACACACACACACACTCAGACACACACACACATGCTCTCACACTCTCAAGTGGACACAATCACACACACACACACACAGCAGATCTCCCTCGAACACAGCTCACCCTGGCTGCCCCATTTGTCCAATTGTTGTGATCCCGCACGCTGTAACGTGCTGGTTGAGACTCTGTTTGTTTATGAGACGTTTTATTTTGACACACGTGTTTCCTGCTGCGACCATAAAGTTAAAATAGAGGTGGTGAAAATATCCAAGTATTGTGTGTAAACAAGCCTCTGTGCATCAAATGTAAAAGCCAGAATGTTCAGTTTGCTTTTTTTGTTGTTACCATTTTAAAAATGTAAACATTCAATTTATTTTGTGCTTAATTTAAGCAATAATTATTTTGTGTTTTTAAACAGCAATGCTAAAGTAATCATGCTAAATTAACATGATCATTTGTTGCCTTTGCAAAAAGTAAATAAATCACTTTTTCTCCTCTCAAAGAAAAAGGTTCAATTTTCCTAAAGTTAGTTGGAAGCTTTTCAAATTGTATATTAATTACTGAAGTTTTACTGCAGTGAACACAGCTGTCATTCTTTGATAATAATCCACTTTCATTGCAAATCTAAATCACGAACAGCGTGATGTTTTCCCGTCACACAAACAGTATCAGATTTGTTTCAGTATGCAGATGCTTGACATTGACTGTATCGTCATTTAGCGACATTTGTACCACAAGAGCATCACATTTTCATTGACTTAATTTTGAATAATATTAATTAAAAATTTTAGATATTGTGCAAATATATTTCAACTTTTCATCACCGAGCTGCTTCACAATTTCAGTCCAGTTTGTTTTCATGGTTTAGTTGTTTTCAGGTGGAGCCGCTGTAAACATGGACTGGCTCCTCACACACACACACATGCGCGCGTACAGGGCCTTTCTCTGCCCTTTTCTATTATCTTGGTCTCTTACCACAGACTGGCATACAGTTACAGGACCTTAATTCTTCTCCTTGGCAGGGAGGAGCAGCATTGCTCTGTGATCGAGTACCCCTCGCCAGGCTCCTTTCAGCCCAGTGTGTAACTCTGCTTGAGTTCGCGGGGCCTCCGTGAGCGCCTCTTCCTGTTCCACAATGCGCCGTGGCGAACCACCGCTCAGATTAGCTCCCAGCGCAGCCTGGTGCTCCTCGGAGTAAAGCCTTTTTTTTCACTCTGTGCCAGAATCCAGCAGCCGCTCAACCCCCCCCGTCACATACATACAAATCGGCCTTCATCTGACTGATTCGTGTGTGTTTGTGTATCATATAGTTCATGTATGATTGTCTTAAAATCTCAGTTTTTCAGTGAGGGCACACAATCGCCTTAATTAAGACATAAGAAGCTTTATTGTCATTGCACTGTCTGACAGCGTCACAAGGAAACTGTGTTGGTAGTTCCTGAGAAGTTTAAATATTAAAAACAAAGGAAAAAATCTAAAGAAAAAGTTAAATAAAGAGCAAGTTAAATATAAGCAAGAGGAAGATATTGCATGTGAGGCATTATATTGCACATTAAAGGTAGTAGTGAAAATTGCAGTCTTAATAGATGAGGATGTGGACAAATTTGACATAAACCTTTTTTTTCCCCAAGAGTTAATCCGAAATGAAATGTTCTATTTTTTTCTAAAAAAGCTGCGTCTGCTGATAAAGTCCACCGATGTGGAAAGGAGGCTTTTTTTTTTTTTTTTTTTTTTTAAATTCTGGTGCTGCTCAGCTTTTTCACGGCAGCATCAGAGGCAGCAGCACCTTGCACACATGGCTCGAGTGGAGCAGGGAAGGTTGCGAGTTAAATGAAAAACATCCACTTGTCTCAGCTCACATTTCTGTGTTTTCCAGGAGGCCGGCTGGGGTTAAGCGCAGTTTACAGAGAACAGACACTCAGCGGCTCTGTTCTAACCTTTGGGGTGGCAGCGTTACAGTTTTATTCTTAGCTCCTCTTTCCAGGGTGTCTGTGTCTTGCGGAAGCTATCAGTTGCCAGGCTGATGATTGGACTGCGGTCGTCTCACCCGCCTGTCCTCGCTGCAGCGTTTCAGTCCTCTTGTCCCACTGATGTCACCGTCACCAGCTGTGTGTTCTGCTTTCAAGAGACGTGATTGACAGAACAGATAGCCCCCCCAAACACACAAACTAACCCCCTCCTCTGTTTCTGCCTCCCTGTAGAACAGTTTGTGTCTCTGCTTTTGCCCAATTATAGACTTGGGCCCTTCCAGGCGGGGCAGTGAGAGCTGGGACAGATCACAGCCGCTCGACTCGGATCTGCACGTCTGCTACAAAGAACGATTCGACTGCTAAAAACAGTCTGATCATTTTCCTTCAGACAAATACCTGGCTGCACACAACACACACACATCATGATATAATTGTCGTGGGCTGATGAGCCTCGACCTCCAAAGCGATTCCTATTCTTTCTCACTGATTCTGCTGCATGTGATGATGAGAACAATAATGGTTCAGGGATGTGGAGGAAGTGAGGAGAAGCTGATCTCATCTTTGATCACGTGTCTGTGGAAGCTGAAGTCTGGCTGAGGGCCTTCCTCCACCTAGAGTCCCACCGATCAGGTCATGTTTTTCGAGCATCGTGTTCCGCGTTTGTCAGTATGACGGCATTACTCATGTTTGGAGCTCAAGCTGCTGCATACAGCTTTCATTACTTGAGCTGTTATGATAAAAAGATGTTTGTGAGAGTGCAGCCTCTGTATCTGTTCTCTGTGCTGGAGACAGACGGATCGGAAAAGTGTCCTGGGCCATGTCCGAAAGCCAACTGTGTGTGTGTGTGTGTCAGACTGCTCCGTATCTCCATGTTGCTACGGTGATCCTAAGATGTTCATTTACCCATCAGTGTGTCTGTGCTCGTAGTTCCCCACATTACAAATGGCCAAGAGAATGTCTTTTTAATGGAGGTGAACAAAGAGAGGAATTGACAGGGAGACAGACCGAGAGACTTCACGCCAGCACATCACACTAATCCATCAAACACATCTTATCTGCTCTGCCCAATATCCTGGGCTTCAGAGGAAGGTAATGCTATCAGATGCAGTTACATAATGAAGAAGGGACAAACAGGTTTTGTTTTTATATGTATATGTATGTGTGTGTGTGTGTGTGTGTGTGTGTGGTGGTTTGTAGAGGCTGCAGATGATAGAAGCGCTGACACTCCTGTTCAGTGAGGAGGTCATGTTGTCCTGTTCTGTTTGCTGAGTGTTTGCAGAGGAAGAAAAGAGGGAATGGTGAAAAAGGTGAAAATCCCTCTCAGCCTCGTCAGAGTGTGCGGAGTGTGCTGCACAGAGCAGAGATTTCTGGACGGAGAGCAGGATTGTGCTCCAGCGCTCTGGCACCGGTGCGTAACCCGGGCCGACAGAAACACAGAGTGTCGGCTCCGAGGGAGCCGCATTCATCTGGTGTGAAAAACACTGCTGGTCTGACACTTCCAACGGAAACTTTCTTACGCTTTGTTGTCATTTGAAATAATGTGCCCAATAAAATTTGAGCTTCGGCGAGCCGCTCTCATGACGGGACAGCGTCAGTGACACTGTGTTGTTTTAACAAGCACCGAGGCCTCCGACGGTCCCGGCTTGGCCCATTTTCAGAGCCCCCAGTTTTTCCAGTTGCTTTTTGCAGAGTGTGTGTGTGTGTGTGTGTGTGTGTGTGTGTGTGTGTGTGTGTGTGTGTGTGTGTGTGTGTTTGTGTGGTGGAAGGAGGGAAAAGAGGAAAGAAGAGTGGAGTGTGTGGAGTGTAAGGAATTGCTGGTAAACAGATTATTCCAGCGCCATCGGCCCTCCAATAAATGGGTGAATAGACGTGAACCGTCACGCTGACGCTCGCTCTGATCCTCTGACCTCTTTCAGCCGATCTCTTCCAACTTTGCTCCACTCTTTAGGTCCGAACGCCGAGCAGCTCTCTGGGCTTGGTAACACGCCAACCTGCTTCATATTCACTGTAATTATCCAGTTTAGTGAATAATACTGGAAAAGATACACAAAAGACGGAGTTTGTGATTGAATTAAGTCTTATTTTGAAACAAAGGTCAGGTCTGAGCTTTGCAAATGGAAAAATGTCTTGTACCATAAAGTGCCTATTGTGGGCAACATGGATTAGCTTTATTTCCTAATTTCACTGTACAGTGATTTCTAATTATTTGTGTAATTAAGGTTAGTAAATAAATGTTATGGTGTCTCTTTAGCAATTTAGCAGCTCAGCTGAGTTCACTTTTTTAATACTTGCTTAGCAAATGAAAGTTAATGCTTAACAAGCAAGAAATGTATTTATTTCTTGAGAAATTAAATGACCTCATAATGTGCATTAAAACTCATTAATTAATATTGTAAGCATGTGCAGGGAAATAAATATAAATGCTTTTTATCTACCGGGTGATTATTTGCTGTATTCCTGAATAGATTTTCTGCTTTTTAAAAATAACAGGAACTAAAAATAGCTGCACATTTCCCCAGCTTTGTATCTTGGGTTTATTATTTGAGCTCTGTCTCATTTCATCATGTGAATTTGCATGACCAGTCCTCTGTCCCTCTGTCCAGGCGCCAGGCCTGAAATCTGTCTGTCCCCTAAAAACATATGTATTGGCGCACAGGAGGGGCAGCACGGCGCCTCAGCTGCTCGAGCCGAGGGGCAAAGAGCAGGAGGAGAGAGGAGAGGTGAGGACAGCCGAGGAGAAGAACGGAGAGGAAAAAGAGAGCGTCCTTCTCTGGGCTGTTTCCCAGCAGCCAGATCCTGATCGGTCTGCCTCGCGCCTTCTTCCCTCGGTCCAGTGGAGCAGAGCGCGGGGAGACTGCCCTGTAATTGGGACAGCTCTTTCCATACGGAAAACAGGACCGGAACACTGCCGAGTGCCGATACCTCGTCTCCGTGTGGATTTTGCTCCGATTTAAAACCGTCTCCAATTCAAAAAATTAGCAATTATATGCAAACAAAATCCTCTTACATAAAAACTTAAATAAAAGCCTTGCAACAAACGTTAATGCTAAGTAGATGAATAAACATCTCCCTCGGTTCTCCCTTTGCCTTTATTTCCTCTCTCAGTTAATGTTAAAAAATGCCAGTCACTGCTGTTAGGATGATATTGAGCGCTGATATAAAGTAAAAAGAAAAGCGTAGAATAAAGATGATGCAAAATGCCATGCTGCAAACAAAGAGAGAGGGAGGGCACATATTCAGGCTAGTGGGGCTGGTTGGCAGCGTTTGGCACCCAAAGCTGCAGCTCTGTTTGAAAGGTGCCAGCTATTCAAACCGACACAGTCTCTGCCAACTTCTCTCCTTCTGATCCTTTTCTTTCTCTCTCATTTTAACATTTTTCCCCCCATATCCTTGTTTTCGCTTAACACGTCTTCCCCTCTGCATGTCCCCTTACGCCACCGCCGACACTCCTTTGCACAGCAGGTTGCCAGGAACAGGCGAACACGTAAAATTTGCTCTTATTTCTATAGAGATGATGGAGCGTTGAATAAAATGGCTATCGTGTTACCAAACGTGTTTTCTCTCTTTTTTTCCCCTCTTCGTTCAGAATTTTTTCCACCGGCTTTTAGCCGAGAGTGAACATTGTTCCTCTGTGTGAGGGTGCTGCTGTGGATTCAGGTCCAAAACAAAATGGAGGATGAAGCGCCGCTCCTCTGCAATCAGAGGAGAGAGCGATTGGACATGTGGAAAAAACATTACTGGCACATCAGCAGTGCTGAATGATTTCTCCTTTGTGTGAATAAAATGGTTGCTTTCTTTTGCATATTTGTGACTTTGCTAACCGTCTTCAGGTGTGTCCGCAGACATCCTCTCGTCCTGGCAGAGCAGGAAATGGCAGGCAGGATTACGGCTGATGTATTGCACATCATTCGGGACGGGGGCCCTGTGAGTGATCGGAGAAAGCGTTAAACGCCGGGTGCGGGGGTGGATGGAATTACTCAATAATGATCAGAAAATTAGAGGCATTATTGAGGGAGAGTAAACAGGCCTCTCTAAGTGTGAAAGGCCTCCATTCAGCCAGGACCAGGAGCAGGACTCCTTTCTTCCTTTCATGGATCCACCCATGGCCTTGAGAGCCTTGCCTTTGTTCCCTGAAATAACAGAGTGAATATATGGGGTCGCAGGGGTGGGGGTCCCGTTCCCACTGCTAAGCACGGTATGGACTGACTGGCACTCCATGTTAATTCATCCTTTATTTTTGCTTTATTTTCTTCGTGTTTCAAAGGAAAATGTCGCTTTTTCAGGCTTTCCGTTCTCCGTTTTTAATTAGACTAACTCATCTAATTAACTTGTCTATCTGATGTGTTTAAATATCTCCCTCTCAGAGCTCATAAATTCTGGCAGGGTGTGTTTAAAGTGTTTTTGTGTCTGACAAGTGCACCTGGGTGCCTTTTTCATTTAAAACACGCAGCATTCTCTCCAACTTGTGCACCCTGAGAGTGGATAGTCAGGGGAAGGTGGGTGTAAACTAGGCGCTAATGTGACTACTTCTGCGTTTGTCAGCGCAAATGTTCTAATTAATGGGGAAATGGATAAATAAATAAACTTGCTGCGTCTCTGAGCAGCTGAACAGCAAATGCGTCGCTCAGGCGGAGACAAAGAATTGAAGAGAGGGATTTACACTTTGAACAAGCCATTGGAGAGAAGAAAGGAATCTGTCTTTGGCGTTTGAGGTTTTTTTTCTCACATCACTTTTAAGCCACTGCAGTTCACAGCTCTGCCTGAGATGAAGATGATTGGACAATAATAACTATCACACTGATTTCTGAAGCGGCACTTTGCTCTTTTATCCCTTTCCAGAATTTTACTGGACTTTGTGCTATTTTCTGTGTATCCGTGAGAGTTGATCTGGACTTTCTTCAGCAGCATACCTTCACTCATCTCTCTGTCATATTTTTATTTAATAGTTCATTCCTCTTCATTCAGGTCTCCCTCCGTTTTTCCTCCTCTGAGGACGCTCTCCAGGGCAGGGCTCCGTCCAGCGCCGGGCTCCCGCTCAAAAAAATCACCAAATCACCTGACACGTTCACTCACTTTCTCCGTCTGTTTGCTTCTCATGTGGGCCGCCGGCTCCATTTCACAGGCATAATTCTGGATGGTAACATTCTCATTATGCCCGTCAACTGTCAGCGCTCGACTCTCTCGTCTATAATTTCAGACTCATTTGAATTCTTATTGGCAGCTTTAACGCATAAATTTCATAAGATAGAAAAACAACACAGCTTTTTTTCCCTCCCTCTCTGGTGAGCAATGGAAGTATGGGAAAGATTAAGGGGAAAGAAGTTTGTGAAATTGCATTGTTTGTTTGGATTTAATTATCAGAATAACACATGTCCAATATTATGGTTGAGCTTTATGCATTTTATATGTTTGTGTCCTAAAAAAAAAAGTTGCACGTTGACTGAAAGCGAAAACAAAAACGATCAGAAACTAACAGCTATCACGCTGCGGTGGGTGTAACCGGCTTTACTGTGTCTGTGCGTTGGATAGCGGTCCGGACAGGCAGATAAATAGGGTTGCCATGGACACGTAGCTTTTTTTTTTTTTTTTTTTCCTCACTGTACCTTTCCTGGGTGATGTCCAAGGAGTGTCAGCGACTGGCCTGGTTGGCACGGTGAGAGGCCGTGCAGTGCAGAGCCGTTTCTGTGGCACTCTGGCCCAACGTTTGGGCAACCAAAGTGCAAAGCTCTGCCAGAGGAATCCACTCAGATCACTTTCAGTGTATAGCGGGCATCCCCACACTTATGCAAATGGACAAACAGATACCTATGATGTAGAGCTGAGTGGGACCCTGCACAAACAAAGTAACATGACAGGTAGCTGCTCTGTGCTAACTGTACGTCAACATTCCAGTTTGTACAGTCAGAACTCGAGTTGAGCTTCAATGGAATACTTTCTATTCCTCTGAGAAAAAGAAGGATATTAGATTTTATTGACATTATGATAATATATCTGGATTTATAAAACACTTGTCATTGGACGAGGACCAAGTGAGATGTGAAAATGTCAAGCTGTAATTTTAGAGCACATTTTTTCTTGAATGTTATTCACACGTTTTGTTCGGCTTAGTTCAGTTCACAGGGCTTCAGTGTGAGTTTTATCCTTTGCAAAGCTCCAAGTACCCTTGAGATGGCAGCTCAGATACCTTTTGTAATTTAAAAAGCAGACGAGCTCGTGATGGAAAGACCCTCACCGGTGTTTTACTGACATTGGACTATGTGTAAAAAATGAGGATTTTTTTCCTCTTTAAATGCTGTTTCTTCCTTGTCTCTGGACCTTATTGAACCAAGTATGTAGACAAGGATGATAAAGACAAAATATCAAGATGAAATGTTCATATTTGATATCATATGTGAGTGCATAAAGTGCTACATTTTGTAGATTTCTTTTGTTTGGCAAAAACTCAGATTAAGTGAACTCTCTACTTTTTTACAAAGTGATGAAACTTTTGTTTAGGTTCATTTCGGTCAAACTGGACCTCTTATAAAGAAAGTCCAATAAAAGACTCTCATGTGGGGTTGTGGATGGGTGGAGCTACATAAAATGTTCAGTCAACATCAGTAACCGACTGCCGAACAGACTTGAAGAATAGTTTTCTCGACTGCTCACGTGCGTCAACAGTTCAAAATCATTTAGAATGAGGAAAAGTCAGATGGTACCAAGCTGAGAAAACAATGTTATGGATGTTTTTGGTGTGTTAAAGTTGATCTGCAGTCTCCAGTCCCTAAACACAAAACTAAGGGCAAACTGAGTCACAAGGAGGGCAAGGGGGATATGGCAAGAACATCATATATACATCAGTTTTATCACAGTTCTTTTGTTTTTCATATCGGTTAAGACTGTTTTATAAATTACTGCAAATTCAGGGCCACAGTTTTGTTTGCAAACATATGTTCGGCTTCTGTTTGGTTTCTGGTTCCACAAAATGATTTTGTTTTGATTTATAAATGATTTAATTCTAAGAATCTCATATGGAGTAAATGTGTTTTGTAAACTAACTGCAGGCTCTGCAAAAGTGAACAGATCACATAAAAAAAAATGCTGAACACTTAAGGTGAATTCGTGTGATGCTGTGTTGCAACAGCCAGTCAGTTTGACATTCTCTTGACGTCACTGACGTCCTGAAGACACGAACGTCTCGACATCCGGACGTTAAATCAGACATGGCGGTCAAAACAGTGCTGTGTGTGAACACTCTGACAACTTTATACACCACGGGATGATGTTATGAACACACACACGACGTTGTTAAATTTTCCAACATTTGTGGGACTTGCACAACTGATACAGAGCAGAAATGATGATGATGCTGCTGTAGTTAATGACAAGAAATGACAAGCCCCCTTCATCCTGACGCTGAGGTTACGAGCTAACACTGACATCCCAGCTGTTTCTGTGTGTACCTTAACAGACCAGCGGATGACTTTATTAACCCAGACATGATGGCGTTTTCCGCAGCTCATATAGTGCAGCAAAAACGGTTATATCAGCCACAGTTAATGACAGAAAATGCCAAGTCCTTTCTCTTACGAAGGAGCTAACGTAAGTGGACTCAACTCCGACTTGTTCATGATGCTTTCATTTTGTTTCACAAGACTACGTCGTGAAAGGGGAGAGAAGAAGGCGCCACATGTTTGCTGTGTTTAGTTTTTCTGTGTGTATCTATGGGAGGCACGGGAGCGGAACGGAGCAGCAAATAGTTTGATTTGGTTGTGTGTCTGAGCCTAGAACTGCAACAGATAGAACGTGCACTAACACGTGATGCAAATGGTCTCTATGGAACGGCTGATGGTGGACACATTTTTAATCGTTCACTGTCTAATATCACCATATCACACACCCCTAGTCATTAGAGTTGTTCCATTACCGATACCAGTATCAGAAAATGCCTGCGATACTGCCAAAACTGCTGGTGACGGTACTGGCGAATACATCGGCCTGTGCACCGATCCTATATCATGTCATATGTAGCCGCTAAATAGTACCAAGCTACTTCCCAGTTAGCTTAGTTAGCACTGACTGATGTTACATACCTGAAATCAATTCTTCTTTGCTGCTCTAAAACAGTGCAGAGGAAGCTGCACTGCACTGCCACTGTCAACTACTATTTTTAAGAGCAGTGAAGAAGAATGGAGAGCTTTGACAGAGCAAGCATTTCCTAGATTTTACTTTTTAAGTTGCTGTTGCGCGACTGTTTTATAGTGTTTTATTTAAATATTTTTATTTTACTAAATTATGATTACACCTCATGTTTACAAGGAATTATTTCTATGCACTGGAATCGGATCAGTACTCGGTATCGGCTGCTTTGCAAGTTTTGGTATTGCAATTGGCATTGGGAAGCCAAAAATGGTATTGGAACATCTCTACTAGTCACATGAGTGGACTATTTATTCCTCGTGCTTTCTCCTTTGTTTTCTCTCGCCTCATCTGATACTGCTCCTCCCCTGCATCCACCTGTAGCCTCTGCTTGTGTCGTATGGAGGAGGGTGGCCATTTGTTATTGTCACTCCCCAATCCTTCCTAGTGCAGACTTAAGGAATGCTACAGGGAGCAACAAGGTCAGGACCTTCAAGCCTAACAAGTACGGATAAGAACAGTATATAGACCCATATTAATACAAGTGTTGCATGCGAGTTGGCCGACTGAATTGTTATCATTCAGTAACATGAGCCTCATGAACATCCCCTCCCCTTCGTTTTTCTACAGCAATCTGTTTTTCTTCTTAAAAGATTACGCCTACTTCCCCCGCGGCTCTCTGAAAGTCCACAGGAGTGAAGTGTGTGAAGTGTGTTTGTAGGTGCTGTTTGTGTGTGTGCTCTCAGAGAGCGTATGTGTGCTTCCATGCATGTGCTCATGTGTGCCATAGAAGCAGGCAGAGCAACAACAAACGCTGTCTGGCAGCAGAGCGTACGAGTTTCCTCTCTGGACTCAGCCAGCAGCTGAACCCCCTTCACACCTGATGCCTGTGGGCCGTGTATGTGTGGCTGAAGAGAAGCGACCACATTTGCAAGCAAACACGCACAAAAATGTACACGCAGTGATATGACCCAGCTGTCCTGTGGCAGGCATGGGACCTGGGATTAGGCTGCGGGGTAACCAGGCCCCACTGGGTCCCTCTCACTGGTCCTTGACTGGGTATAATCTGTCACCACTGAAGCAGAAAGTTGTGAAGACTAAATATTACAATTACACGTACTATCAGGTAGTATTTACTCTCTGATATCCTTCTTAGCAGCAGCGGCAATAGAGCTGATTCTCTCCGTTTTTCTCTTTGTACAGTAACATTTGATTGCTGTATTATTAGTCGCAGACCACCCTGCTGCTGAGACCTCTTTGGTTTCATTCTTACGCTGCTCAGCTTTAGTGCGAGGCTCTCCTCCAGCAACCCAAACATACAGGGAGCACACGCAGAGAGAGCTAATGTAAAGACAGAAAGAGAGGCACAGTCCCTGCAAGTTCTGCCTCAGTGGAATGGTGATGGAGATGGTAATCCAAGCCTCCATGTTTATTTTAAGAGCTGATGATCTAGAGATGGCCATTAAAAGCAGAGGGCAAACAATTTAAGAGCAGTAAATCTGAATAGAGGAGAGAGGGGGATGCGGGTGGACGGGGCAGGAAGGAGGGAGGATAGGGGTTCTGTCTGCCACACTCTCCGTCCCGCTCTCTCCCTCCTCTCAGAAAAAAAAAAAACAACAAAAACTTGAGATGACAGTGAATTAGAGCAATCTGGCGTTCATTCTGTGGTTAGATTTTTATCTGCGGTTTTGGCCCTAAGAGCATCTCTGATCCCTGCTTTCATTTTTTTTCCTGCTGTTTCTGTTCTTTTCATCTGAGTTTACTTTCCCCTCTGGCCTGGCTGTAAAATGGACCCTAACGAGATACTGTTCACGCTGGAAAGCATCAGGAACAGTCCCATTATCCCCACTACCTCCATCCCGGGTGGTTTTCCTCCACCAGCAGGACCTAAATACACAGGCTAATGTGATTACTCCAGGGCCAACTTTTTTGTCTCTGATACAAATTTTTTCCCTTCTGATATACTGAAAGATTTTGTCTTTGGGCATGAATTCAAACTACACAATCCTGGCAGCTACATAGGGAAATCCTTATGATAAGAGCCATGATTATCCCAGCAAACTAAAGATGGCTTACACAGAGAGCTGCTGTTTTACGGCCTTTCAGCAAACTCCAGCACCAGTATGGATAAAATCTTCTAAGAATATACCGTGAGTGTTTACCCTGCATGACCGACAGTAAGTATGTCAACATCACTTTTAGACACGTAACAGCTCTCACTTTCAAGATACTACTCACATACACGATCAGATATCTGTCAAATCCCAACTAAGGGGTGCTTCTGCAGTTACCTTGGTACATGGTACATAGTGTACACGGACACATTGTGAAGTACAAGAAGTACTGTATGTTAAGGTTGCATTAAAAAGTAGTTATCAAGTTGCACGAGTTAGCTAAAAGAAATTGAAAAACAGTCAGCACATACTAAGTTAATGGATAGATGGTTGAAATTGCTAAAAATGAGAAATAAATGGCTAAAAGGAGCAGAAAAAATAAAAATAGCTAAAAGTATAAATAGCTCAAATAATTAGCTCAAAGTAGTAGCCAAAAGGTAGAAATTGTTAAAGGTAATTGACAAACATTTTAAATAGGCAACTTAAACTTAGCTAAAAGAAATAAATTAATGATTAAAAAATAGCCAGTATATGACTAATGGTTAAACGATTTAGCTAATAATTGGATTGAAAGTAAAAATTGTTGAAGTAAATCAAGCTAATGGTAAACATTTCAAACAGTTAGCTTAAAGTGGCTACTTACTGAATCATGAATCTTGAATCTAAAGAATAAATGGTATAAAAATAATTGGTAGAAAACTAATTGACAATGAGCTGAAATAGTTGTCCAAGTAGCAGAGGAACTGTTGAAACAGCTGATTGTTTAATTATCAAATAGCTGGTTTATTAATAAATAATTTAAAGTTTCCTAACTATTCCTCCGTTTTCCGTAGCTTTTAGCTAAGAGGCATAGATAAATGGTCAATAGCTTAAAGAAATGCATCAATAGAAAAAATAATGCCTCTGATGGAGAAGGCGTATTTGAGTTCATCTCACAGGATTGTGGGTGTAGATCTACTCATGACAAAAAAAGGCTGGTGCTCTACATCGTAGTCTCCCTGCCAGATAGTTTGCTATGTCGATTGATGTCGATTGAGGCGATCTTTTTGACTTTTTTTTTTTTAACTCGTTTTTTCACTGTTCCTTGCTGAGGCTGGTGTCCCAGTGAGACACATATGATATGTTACCCAAAACCCAGTTTCCAAAGAAATTGTGGTTCCCTCTTATAGACTCTCGCCCATCTCCTTTTCACTGGGCTTTAGATGTGTGATGAAGTAATCCCAACATATTTTATGTCCTAATGCAAAACAAACAGAGCCAAATTACCCACATTCTTCCCCCGTACTGATTCGTGGAAGTTGTTAACCAAATAAAGCTCCCCTTTCTCTTTCTCTCTTTCCATCTCACTTATGCTCTCAGTGGATCTGTCCTGGCTAGAACTCTTAACTGAAATAGCCTCAAGCACAGAGCCTCTTTTGTGGTCAGGCTTTTTTTTTCCGACAAGGTGTTTGTGAAAAAGAACAGGATTTTCTCTCCTGGGCTCAGGTCCCTCCATTGCTCCACTGCTGCCTGTCTGGCATTCTTTGTCCAGGTCTACTCTGGTAAACAGCCGTGTCTTACACACACTGTTTATCACACTCTAGGGTGAAACTTTGCTGATTTTATTTTGGACCTGCTCAGGTTTTACTTGGAATAAATTTCAACAGTTTCTTGGCTTCATTCGTTATAAGCTCCTGTTTCTTTTTCTGTTTATGTAGCTGAACCACTTGCCCTGAACGTACATGCTAGCTGCACAGCGGACATATCTGTGACATTTGACGTGACGATATTTGCTCCCAGGCTAGTCTCTGCCTTGTTTACATGCTGTTGTTGCTTTAATTAGCATGCTAGCCTAATGCTTTGTCCACCTCAACGTGAAGATACCATAGACAGCAGGGCCTGGAATTCGGCGCAGGATTGCCAGTATCTCGCATAAGTTAATAAGATTTTGAAAATCTGGAATTTTACTGCGGGACAGTCCCTCAAATGGAAGCATTCTTTTTTTTGAGACGCAGTACGTGGTATTTATTACACGCATTCATAAATTTTACCAGAGATCTGCGGAGAGAAGGAGGGAGGACAGAGCATCATCTCGTGAAGCAGTAACATTTTACTGTGACCGCCACCCCAGTACAAAATGCTAAAAGCAAATAAAATGTTTTGCGATCAGTCAGCTGATCCGTTTCCTCAATGTATACACGATTATGAAACGCGTCAGTACATTCACCCGTGAGGCCCGTGCTGCTCGCTTTGGAGCCTCAACAGGAGGTGAAGATGACCCATGACCAAAAGTCTGTGAACACGCAACCTCATGAAGAAGATTCAAAGATTTACGCATGAGATGTCGCCTTCATTACCTGATTTATCGCTGCGCGTTTAACCCGCG
>JAPQLA010000009.1:20046805-20059239 GCA_029822935.1 Naso vlamingii
AGTGTTGTTGGAAAGTTTATCTGATGACTTTAGGTGGAGGCAGGCTAGCACTTCCCATTGACTACCAGTGTTTGAGCGAAGCTAATTAGCGGTGGGCGAGCTCTGCCCGTCTCCTCCTTGTTACTGCACACACAGTCCAGAGAATGGTGTCTATCTTCTTGTCTGGAACTCAGGAGGGAGGAAAATAACACAAAGACAAAACAATGTTGGTGTATCCTTTTAAGAATGATTGCTTACCCTGTTCACAACATTGAGTAGCACTTAAGGCTGAGACTGATAATTTAGACTGACACTAAACTGAAGTAGTAATTGTTAAAATGAATTTGAAGAAAAAAACTTTCATGGGGAGACATTAGTGTCTGTACCAGATTTCATGACAATCCACACAGTAGCTGTTGAGCTTTTCACTTTGATCATAAAGGTGAAGCTCATAGTGGCGCTAATAGAAAAAGCAATAGATCTCCATAGTCTTTGGGATTCATCCTTTGGGGGCGTATACATGGAAACCGTGATACTAATGAAAACCTTTTTCTTTCTTCCTCCATGTTTCTGCTGCTGCCCTGCTGCTGTCTCAACAAAAGGTAAGATCCCATCTACTGATTTGTGTTTCCAAGCTCATTTCTCATCCCTGTCTTCAACCTGAACCACATGTCCTTTCCCATGCTCTTCCTCTATTTGTTTCCATATACTCATTCGAAAAGAATTCAAAATACAAACTCTCTCCTTCTAGCACTTCGTTTAATAGTTTTCCTGCCACTTTTCAAGATTGTTCTACCAGAGCAGGAACATCTGAAGATGTCAGCTCAAGTTTGTGGAGGACAGTTCTGCAGCACACAGTCAATGTGAAATGCTAATGTTCAGTGTCAGTGCAGGAAGTTGTGTGTGCTTATTTAAATACTCACAATGCACAATACAAACAACATGGGGGCCACTGTTAAAGCTGGGCTAAGCAGTTTATTTTTGGTGTCATTGCGCAAAAATCCTATATAAGCTTTCACCCTTTTTTAAATTCAGGTGGTCTGAAAGAACCCTAGACTTCTGTACCTCTCCTTGGCCCCTTCAGCTACACTGATGTCAAGGTCTAAACCAGGTTTTAATGTTTTAAAGATACATGATAACTGATGTCTAACCCACACAGAAATCAAACTTAAATGGAAATGTGACCCCATTTACCTGTGCTGCCTAGTAGAGCTTTCACTAGCCTTGCTAGCAAGGACGCTTGTGCTAGTCAGCTAACAGCTGCTGGTGCCAACATCGCTAGCCACCACAAGGTCAACTTGGTGGTGGCTAGCTAGCGCCGAACAAAGATGCTAGTATAATGATAGCTGCTAACACCTACTTCAGCTAACTTAACTGGCAAATAAATTACTTGTCAACAGTTTACACCCAGTTTTACAACAAACCAGCCTTTTCCACCAACTCAACTTGTAATCCTAACATGAATAGCAGAAAATGAATCAGTAACATTTAACATTAGCACTTAATAACCTCATGTAATTTGTCCAAATGGTGTAAGCATTGCTAGCTGTCCAAGATGGTGGACCTTTTCCCTCATGCATGACTCACACTGACGTAGGACTCACATCAGGTACTGACAAACACCGTCAGCTGGCTCGAGTCGAGCTGAGCCGGACCAGTTTACACCACTGCAACTTTCCTTGCAACCGTTTGGTATCGTCGTGAATCTTTGGAGCAAACTGGATTTAAAAGAGAGAGCAACAACAAATGGGAGCCACATAAATTGTGGATTGGAGCTACAGATCACAAACAGGGAGGGGAGGGTGCAGCTGAGTTGCTTCTCTAGGAGTCTCATGCTACAGCCAGCTTGGTTTCCAGATGTTGTATCTCTGTAGCCCTACCAGTCCCCCAAAACTCAACATGGTGCAGATATTGTGCTACTGAAGAATTCTTTAAACACTGACACTGACTAAAGACAGACTTCAACATAATCAGCATAAGTTCAACTAGGCCTGGGAGATACAGCTGAACCCTATCCCGATATCGATAATTATTGATCATGTAGGTTGTGACTGATGACTTTTTGTGCATTGTAAGGGGTGGGAGGGGCTAAGGTGATAAAATGAGTAAATATCACGATATTTTTGACCAGATTCCTCACTTCCCAATAACATTTTTTGATAATCATCACTGATGATTAGGGTTAGGGTTAGTTACTGATGATTCATCAGTAATGTGGATATGTGGTTAAAGGTAAATAAAAGAAGAACAAGAACAGAGTAGTACGTTTAGAAAATCACATCACTTTGCTGTAATGAAGCCTTTTCAACCATTCAAAGACCACACTAACAGCATATCACAATAAAACGATATCTTGCCTCATATCATGATACAACACAGTATTGATATATTACCCAGCCCTAACTTTTACAAAAAAATTGCAGAATAGTCAGGGGAATTAACGTACATGCTCCAAGTATGAAATATAAATACTATAAAAATCAATAAATGAATTGCACATGTCATGATGTTTAAGTGAGGTTGTTATTTATTAGCCAGAATTCTAAACAAGATTAGACGTCACTCTGTTAAAGATAAGGTAAAGTTTCCATACAACAAAAATAGATCAGTTTCTTAAACTTTTCTTAAACCTGTTGAAGTTTACAGATTTTAATTAGACGTATTTAGTAAATGGAAGTGTTGTATGATTATTGCGAGGTAACTTTCTAAATTCAGATTGGTGTTTTGGAACAAAGCTCTTCTTTTGTCCCATTTTCTGTTATAATGGATACAACACAGAGGAGTATCTGAGGCTCCCACTCCTCCTCTCCTTCTGTCAAGTCTCGACTGCAACACCTTAATTTGTTCCCAGACAACGTTTTTTGTCACCCTCTCCACCCCCCTACTCTCCCAATCATCCGTCTCTCCGCCTCCTCCTCTTCATCCTCCACCTTTTCCCCTCTCTTGCGTCCAGATTCTCCTCTTTTTTTTCCTACCAGCTCTCTCTCCCATTACTCCAACTCCTCCTCCGTAACATTCGTCTCATCTCACCCCATCTCCTCTCTCAGAATCTCTGCTTCTTTTCTCCTCCCTCCCTCGCCTCCCTTTTCTAGCCCTCCTCTTCTTCCCAGCCCTGTTCTGTTTGCGCCTGTTTACGTCCATCGTTCCACCAGATGGTTTGTGTTAAAACTCTACGTTTGACAGCTCGGCTGATTTTTTTTCCCCCTGATATTATTTTAACATTGGGGGATTGCTAAGACCTGGAGAAATGCAGAAGAAGGACACGCAGGGGGTAAAAGGAAATTAAAATATGAAAAACCCTGATGTATTAAAAGCAATTATTCCATCAAGCGAAGGGCAGCAGTCATCACAAGGCCCTTTTTGGTTTGGTTCCCTGTTTTCCTTTTTTTTCTTTTTTTTTTTTTCAATAAATGAAGGCACATATAATGTAATATTGATTTAAATCACATCTGTTAGGGTGATTTCATCCACCCCCTCTCCCTCTGCTCCATGTCTTTTGGAAGAGAGCAGGGGCCCAGGCTGCCAGAAATAATTGCTTGTTTGCTGGTTTTACTTAAAGTCTGTCAAAGACACAGAGAGAGAAGGAGTAAGTGCAAGAGTTAGAGTGAGAGACGGAGGGAAAGAGGGACCACTCGGTCCCTACGCAGATCATTATCTGCTGGTTGTCCTCCTGCAGCTGACCAGGAAGTGTGTGCATATGTGTGTTTCACTTTTTTATATACTGTACATACTGGCGCTTTAGTGACAGCAGGATAAACAGAGAGTATAAACCAGAGGTGTGGACGTGGGTCACATGACTTGGACAGCAGCCAGACTCGTCACAGATCTAATGACTTAAACCGGACTTGACAAAGTTGAATGACTTCACTTGGACTTCAGCCTTTTGACACAAAAAATACTTGACACCTTCCCAAAGAGCCCAAAGATTTTATTTATTTCAAATTCATTTTCCTTCATTTCCTAAATCAACTAACGATAACGCCAGGTTTCAAAATTGATCCATCTGGCATTAAATGCGGGTAGATTTTCCGTTTGGTGAGTAAATCTCGGAAGTGTATCAGCCACACTGGCAGGTAAATGTTTGTACCAAATGGTCTTGGTCTAACAAACTATGCTGAGAGTCTTTAGTGTTTTTTACAGGCGTGCTGCTTCTGTCCTCTGCTGTCACACTTTTACACACACACAGGGACTTCATGGTGTATTCAGGTGCACCTCATGAACTCTGGAATCTGCATCACTTTGTATGGTAGTGTGTGAGTGCCAACAAGGAGTTTACGGTGCATTCAAGTGCACCTGGTTAACTTCGCTTAGCTGCATCTGTCATCACTTCTTAGTTTTTTTCACTTTGGAAATTTTCATAATTAGATGCTGAAATCATAACAACATCTTGTCTTTCTCATCACTAGAAAAGTGGCAGAATGAAAGTTTGATTTTTTAAAAACACAGATCTGTTGATACAACAAGGACACAGCCCTGTGAAACATTGAGAAGACAAGGCTTGGACCAGGATAAAGAATTTTGAAAAGGTGTTACGTCAAGACTTAAAGACGGGATTGACAACAGCAAAAAACAAACTGATTGGATAACTGTTTTCATGATTTCAGGATGGTAACCCTTTTATTTCTGACGCAAACTTGACTCAAAATGAAGCTAAAATAGAAATGGAAGAAAATAATCCCTAAATGAAAGAAATCAAATAGTTTATTGCAAAAACAGGTAAAATCTGTTCTAAAATTGAATTAAAATTGTCTTTTCCACTGACACTGCTTGGAGTGCCACCAAGCACACCAAGGTTATTATTGTTACCGAGAACTAACAAAAAAAATGCAAAAAAAGAATAGAAAAAAACATTTTTTTGTTAACTGAAATAAAAATAAAAAAAAGGCTTTCCAAAACTAAAAACAAAAAAAACAATAACTAAAACTGTACTGTAAGTGTGTGAAACTAACTAAAATAAAATAATGAAGAAAATTTCCTTAGTTTTCGTTTTTGTCGTAGTGTGGTGGATATTCAATTATTCAATCAGTTTTTCAAGATCTACGTTTCCTCCTCACGCCCCAACCCCCCGGTGGTAACGTAAACCAATGCTGGCGAGGGCTAAAGTCGGAAGAAATGGGCAAAGAGTAAAACTAATAAAAACTAAACTAAAACTAAGTATTTTTGAAAAATAAAAACTAAACAGCAAGACTTGCTCTAAAAAATAATTGAAACTAAACTTAAATTAAATACCTGAAAGTCAAAACAAAATGAAATTATAAACTGTTAAATTCCAAAACCTTTATAACCTCGGTGCACACACACAAAAAATGTAATTTAGTATTATAAAAAAATTTTGCCAGGCTAAATAAACACATGTAAAATAATAAATTCATCAAAATAGACTACAGTAAAAATACATGAAATTTAAAAAATATAAGTGAAGTCATCTGTTTTTGCAAATGAAAATGCAGCTTTATTTGTTCGTTTCTGGAGGCTCAAGGTGCTCACAGTTCCCCTCTAATAGATACTAGAACAAGCTTTTCCTTCAGGGTCACTTTGTTTTTATTTCTCAGAGCAACAAAGACATTTTGATACATTTTTTAAAATCATAATAGCCTAGTTGTTGATGGGCAGGGATGGGGGGCTGTGGTCTGGTTTATGGGGCAGGGTAAAGAATGTAGCTCGAGGCAGCTGTTGATTAGCCGACATGTCACTTGGCATAAAAAATGGAAGCAGGGAGAAACTCAAAAAATAGATAACATGCCTTTTAGCACCTCTTGAGCTCCAAACCAACACATTATCTCATTTGTTTAGTCTCTGCACAAAGCAATGTGAAAGCCGGCTGGAATTAGATTTGACTGTTCGCTCTGAATATTCAGTGATTAGTTCCGTTTTTCTTTATATAGACCATCAAGTGACACTTTATTAAACTGCCAGATTTTCAAACAGGCTGGACACTCAGTTCGACAGCGGCATCCACATAATTAAATAAATGAGCCAAGTTAGCCCTTGGTGCTATCTATGCTATCAACAGATGAGACATAAAATATCCCCAAAAGTTCACCGCACATCGGCTGACAAAAAGCCTCAACAACAACAAAACCAGCCGCTTTACTCCAAGAATCTCCGTCTCAGAGGCTCGTCTGATGGTTTGAGTCCTTGACTTTCAGACAGCAGCCATTACAAGAAGTTAACTGTAACTCTGAAAAAATCCAAAAGTTTATTTTACATATTTACCTGTGTATGTTACCTCGTCAGGTTTAGGTTAAATCTTTCTGAACTGGTAGGCATTAGTACGGAGCTCGGGAGGTGACATGGATGTGTTTATTATTTTTAAAGCGCGTGCATGTTTTGTATTTCATGTGCATGTTTTGTGAATTGCATGCGCGTTTTATAAAGTGCGCGCATGTTTTAATAAAACGGGCTTGCAAAATAGGATTAAAACACCTGTGTAATTTATAAAATGCATGTGCGATTTATAAAATGTGTGCGCAAAATACAAAACGTGCTCACATTTTAAAAATAATAAACACATCTGTGTCACCTCTTGGGCTCTGTACTAATGCCTACCAGTTCAGAAAGATTTAAGATTTTAGGTCTAAGCATTTCAAGACATTTCCTTGATTAATTATTAGGCAAATTAACCATCAGTTATCGATCTAATCCTCCCTTTTTTATATTAAAAAACGCCTGTGGCAGAAAATACAAAATACAGCATGTTTCTCTTCAATTAAATCTTTATTTCAAGAAGAACTTATTGTTCAACAACAATCCTCTCAGACAAGGCAGTTTAAATTCAACTGTTTCACTGAAACAAAAAAGATATGCAACCCACGAAACGTAAAAGCAGCTACGGCTCCGACAACTCCACAACGCTCTTAAACACAAGAGAAACAATTTCAAAAACAGTCATATAAATGATAACTTTCACATTAACACTCTTTAACACGTAACATTATTACCGTTGTGCTCCTCTGTGCTCAGACGGAGGTGATGGTAGGTTGAGAGGAGGATGCTTTGACGTTAACCAGGGTCGGATGTAACTTTACTTTGTTGAAGTGGCGATGTTACATCATTGGGGTCGTTGTCGTGTTGTACTTGCACACGCCGTCACAGTGTTTACAACGATCTGTGTCATTTTTTAAAGTTTGAAATGGTCCCACGTCAAACTTTGCCTTGACCTCTTCTTGTTTACGTTTGATATCCACGGCAGCCTGTAGACAAATGAGAATTTCCATTTTCTCTGTCGTGTGAAACTAGTTGAACATCGCCGCTGTTGGTCAGACGTCTCATTGCTGCCACATCATGAAATTCATTGCACTGCTTCAAGACTCACACTTCGCAACACAACCTCTGTTTGATACCAACATTTGATCAATAGAAATTTCATGTGATTGACAAAATCCTCAACAATCAATTTTTTATAAGCAATTAGCCATGCCCATCCCTAGTAGGCATATTTTGAAATTTTTTGATGGAGGTGAACTATTTCTTCACTTGATCCCAGCCGTGGTGCTAGGCAAGGCTAATCATCTCCTGGCCCTTGTTGTGACACGAGTGATATTGATCTCATAAGAGTGCCTGTGACTGTGAGACTGAATTGTCCCGGGTTCATGAGATTGCCGTCCAGTGCCTCCCTGGCACACATGCTTGTGTGTCATCTGTGAGTGACCTGAGGGTGGAAAGTTAACCTTATCGCAGGGTGTTTAATCTGTGCCACAGTTGTTTGATTTTCAGTGTGCTGGCTGTCTCCTGGGCAGCATTAGTCTGATTGTAGCGCTGCTTGTTTGGTGGGGGGGCCCTGGTGTTTGGGCTGACGGAGCAGGGCTGCTTGACGTTCTGGCCTCTGCCAGCGCACTGTTCCCACTGTCTCCCTCCTCCTCGTCTCCTCCCCTCATTCTGCTGCCTTTCCCTCCTTCGCTCGCTTCAGTCCCTCCCCAAAGAACTACGAACAATAAACCCTCTGTTACATTTAACCTCCTCACGTGTTTCCCTTTCTGCCTCCATCCTTCCAGAGTTCTGTCTCTTACTCACTCGTGGCTCCTTCTGTCTCCCTCTCATAACATCAGAGCTGTTTGGGTTCTGACTTCAGGCCTGTTACTCATCTCTCCTGGGTGTTTTGGGACTTGTTTGTGGGCTTGGACCATATAGTAGAATCAAGACAACACACACAGACTTGGTCAGGCCACCGCTAACTCTTCCCCTCCAAACCAATGATAGCGGTGATTAGCATCTCATAACAACCTCGATTTGTTTGTGTGCATGGTAGTTGGTACAATACCCTGGCAGTGGTGTCAGCACTCATCATAGCTCCACAGCTGCAGCAGCAGCAGCGGCGGCCCCAGGACAGCAAACAGGTTTGGCCTAACCTTACCCTGATGAGACTGGTCCCTCATTCCTACGTCAAGCAGGCAGGATGACACGCAGCTCTTTATGGTAGAACCACCACTAAGACAGAGGGTGAAGCTCATGTCTGTTCATCAGTAAGTGAGAAAATTGGAGAGTAAGGCTGGCTGTAATGTGCAGGACGAAGCTGTCCGTTTCGCAGCAGGTTTGCCTTTTAAGTGGGCAGGTAGGATGTCAGTAAGTCAGTCCAGTGGGGGACAGAGAAGCGGGCAGACGAGCCACTCACTCCAAGATGTGGAAGGCACTTCGGTCTTTATCTGATGGCCTTCACTGGTACATTAGATTAGAGCACAGTTCAGCAAAGTACAGACAATTCCCTGGATTAAAAACAGGTTCCCTGCACCACTAAATCAATTCACATTTTCTAAATAGTGTATTTCATTATATGATGTGTGAGGATCCAAGGTTTTCCATAACAACAAATTAGTTAGTGATCTCAGGTTACGTATAAAAACCAGAGTGACCTCCAGAAAGTCTGCAGTCGTTTTACTTTTTGATGAATATTTGATCGTTTGGACTGTCTGGTCTTGTTTTGTGCACACATTGTCTGTGATGAATGCTGAGCAGCAAACACAGTGTGGGTATTTTTGAAGAAGGAGAAGTTCAGGTTTTTCTACACATTAAGTTTTTTAATAATGATATTTACGATCATATACGATGTTCTACAGCATTATGATGATGAATGGTGCAGTCCTGAGGGCTGGAACTCATTGCTGACCTCACTGCTAGCTGAAAACAACGGAGGAAAAAGGGCATTGTGAAAAGAAAAGAAATTAAACGCTCGTTTTAAATATGAGAAATTCTCTGAATGTTTAGTGACGTCCTCTCATGTACCAATACTAAAACACAAAGCATGTGACTCAGAAACAGCTTTCCTCTGGTGCAGTTTTGTTTGTTCATATTTACTTTGTCCTACCCTGAACCTAACCCAGCCCCAAAAACTTATTAGCTCTTGTAGAAGGAAATTTACGCATTTTTAGGTCTTGGTTGCACATCTGAACTCACGGTCCTCACTTGATTCATTCTGGTATAACTGTATTTTTATTAGTGGCCATCTATTGTGCGGTTCTTTTCCTTCAGTTGCCTCTTTCTGTTACTGTTTTTGTACGGAACACACACACACACACACACACACACACACACACAGCACTCATAATAGCAGGGTTAGAGTGCAGGGCTGTCCACTGGACAGAATGCTAGCATATGTCAGACCCGGCTAATTGGAGTCTGAGAGCTGCCTCAAACATCCCAGCGCTCAGCTCAGAGCAGCACAGAGTCACTCTGGGCCCTCGGCAGAAACACACACACACACACACACACACACACATTCACACACTTCTATGCATGCACAGGCAAATACAGTATATATATCCATGCATACATATGCAAACACACACACACACACACTGACAGGGGTCACTGGGTACGTTTAAAAAAAATTACCTCACTTGAGCTATGAGAGGCCTACAGGCGGAATGAAAAGCAGACAGACAGAGAGGAGGCGGGGTCAGTTAGAGGGAAAGACAAAATGCCACATGAGAGGGTTTGTGTGGCGCATATTAATTTTCATGTAAGCTGATCGGCCCGCTGATGATCAGCTTTTATGTTGCGCACACTAATGATCTTAGCAAACGTAGCTAACACATGTTGTTACACATGATGAAACCGACGGGGAGACGTGTGTTTGACACAGGCAGAGTTTGGACTGATCCATTTAGCTGGGTGATATGAGTGTGCTATTACAGGTGTTGGGCAGTAATCGATTACTAAGTGAAGCGATGTAGTAACATGATTACTTTTTCAGTACAAAATGTAAATGCAGGAGGTTTATGGAATTGCAATTTGGAAATTATGTACTTACTTTGAAAAGGAACAGTTGTGAGGCTTTGAGGAGGCGTGGTATGAGACTCGTCTTACAGTCGGTGTGTTACTCACCTCTAGTTTAAAGTCGTTTTGACACATGATCATCCAGGAAACTCGATTTGATTGTGAGGGAAAATGCATCATTGTTGCACTTTCATTTGGTTTGGTTTGCTTTCCCACTTTGTCAAATGAACCAAACTTTCTCAGCAACATCAACACAGTTGTAATGACTGCTCCTCTACAGGGGTAAAGGCTGTTACACGCGATCAATTCAGACAAAAATATACTTTTTTGAACTGCTGTTTGTGTTATTAGTAAATCCACACAATCCGAATATTACGCGACGGAAAAGTGTACCTTTTATTTTTCATATTAAGGTGGATTTTTTTTAGAACATTTGCCCTGCGAGCAAACGCATCAACCAATCACGATTGTGCAGAGCGGACGTCATGTCCACATCCCACAGTAACAACGTCTGCACTGGCTAACGTGTATGAACGTGTGGGAGACTATTTTAACTTTTGACCTGTCTAATCATTTGGCCTACACCCGCCTGCTGTTAATGCCTGTGACTTGTGCTGTGAATGCACAAATTTAATTTTTCATTTTGATATTATGGCAGCTACATCAGTTTGTTTTGTAATTTTCCAGTGACATTCAAATAAATTGGAAGGAAATTTTGGATTAAACAGTTTTGACTCAGTTTGTCACTTAAATTATCAATATAATGAGATGAGATGTATTAAGACTAACCAGATCATACACAGCAACTTGTATTTCAGTTCTGCTTTTACATTTTCAGTGAACTTTTTTGATTATTGCAATATAATGCAATATGTATTGTATCACAGTGTATCATGATATAACCGTATTGTGGAGTTCTTGCCAATACCCAGCCCTACTTTGTAACGTCGTTGATCAAACAGCATTACCAAATATGATGAATTAAATGATTCACATGACATTTTTCATTTACTTGGTGAAATTGAAGTGTAGCAACGAGCGAAGCAACGTAGCTCTGCCTTCACTGAATGCATGCACGCTCCCGCAGCGAAGACACGCTCCTCATCAGATTGATTACCTTGGCATGACACCAGCTCAGTTTTTTCCACTAGCATGTAGGGTTGGGCTGGTGTAAAAATTTCTAAACCAGTTTGATATTAAGCCAAATATCAGACCGTACTTGTAGACCGGACTTTCTCCACTACATGTCGCACGTCTCAGCCAGCTGAACTGAGTGACGCAAAGTGTGTGGCAACAGCCAATCAGCATTGAGATTTTCCTGACGTCGCTGACGTTTGGACATCAAGACCAAAACATCTGTTGCTGTGTGTGAGTACTATGGGGCTGTACAACAAACTTTATAACTTCAGCTTACACTATGGAATTATGTAATGAACACAGACACAACGTTGTTAAATTTTTTAACGTTTCTGGAACTTCCCCATCTGATACAGCGCAGATATGATGATTATATGATGCTAATAGCCAAGCTAACATCTCAGCTGTGGCTTTGTGACACATTAACAAACCTCAGCCTCAATTTATGAACACAGTGACGATGAGGTTAAGCTTTACAGCATTTCTAGAACTCCCACAACTAATACCATGCAGAAAAAGATGATTAAAATTGCTGTAATTAATGTTAGAAAACCCCCCTTCATTCTGACGCTAGTAGGTAAGCTAACGTCTCGACTTTGGATATGCGACACATTAACAGCCCCCTGGTCTATTTTGTGAACACAGACACAATGTGATTAAGCTTTCCAATGTTTCTGGAACTTCCACAACAGATAAAGTGCAGAAATGATGAATATATGAGTTGTGGTTAATGATAGAAAATCCCCTTCCTCCTGACACCACTAGCTAATGCTAACGGCTGTGTGTCTTCATAACATTACGCAGCGCTGAGCAGCAGTAGCTTGAGCTCTTAACAGAATAGCGTGCTGGTCTGGTATGGAGGTAAATTTGGTCCAGAACAGGTGAGCACCTGTGACAGTGGATTTTGTAGTCTTAGAAAATAGTTACACGTGTATCAACAAATTTGAAGTCACAGAGAAAAAGCTGTAGGAGTGTCATTTTTACAAGAGGAGGGTGTCCTGTCAGGGTCGGACATTCCACCATTTTCCCGTCAATTCTAAAATCTGTTGCGAGTGGACGAAGAGATGCCTCTGGCGTTGTTGTCCTAGCTAACTGACCCAACCATG
>JAPQLA010000009.1:20059339-20074667 GCA_029822935.1 Naso vlamingii
CATAATCTGTAACTTGTGGAATTTGTGCACCTGTGATTAAGTATTTGAGAAGGTGTCACCGTAGTTTTGTGTTTGCAACACAAGTGTGTGTTTGCACAAGTTTGCAGCTCCTACTGCATTTTTCTCTGTGACTTGAAAAATTATGCATAAATTAGATTTATGTGCGTTGTCTGACCATTGGGTGTCAGTATGTGTTGCTGCTGATGTTTGCTTTCAGTTTGCCAGAATCTCACATAATAATGAATGCCAGTTTAGCTGATTTGCATAAAATTAAACCGGTTTAAGCCCGTGACATGTGACCAAACCAGTAAAACTGGACGCCAACCCAAGCCTACTAGCGTGCTGTTTGTTTTTGCATCCTCTTACCCATGATGCACTGTGTTTTACTCCACTTCCTTCTTTTGGTTTATAAGTCAGTCGCTTTGCTTTTACACCACAAATGAATCCACACCAGGGTACACTTGGAAGCAAAACGAGACCTTTGTTTTCAAGCAGTCCAGAGTTTGCTTGTTTGGTTGCACCACAGTTTAAATGAGCTTTCACACCAGCCAAAACGCACCAAGCTCTGGTGTGAACGCGACCTTAAAAGCAGCAGCTGAGGAATGACCTGCTGTGGACAGGGACAGCAGCAAAAACACATCACATGAAAACATGACAGATTTAAATGTTCGCTATGATTAGAACATTTTCTCAGCTTGTTTCATCTTGTGCATGGACCTTGTCAAAAGGTGGTGCCCACACGACCCGCTCTGCAACTCCACCGCTCACAGTTAGGTTGGAGATTTAGGTGTGTTATGCTAGTTTAGCTGTTTAGCCTCAAGCAAAGTCGAGAAGCAGAATACAAGCTCCCTTCTTTCTAGCTCCACATCCCCAGATTCTTTCCCTTTTCAAACTTGCTGTCTTCAGCGCATGTTGTTTCTTCTTCAGTGAGTAATATGGAATGAGTTCTGGTTAAATTTGTCCAGTAGCCAACATTAGACATGGTCATCTGTCTCAGTGAGGCTCCATTCGCTCCCCACAGTACATCAGCCACTTTTCTGAATGCATCATAAATATATTCTTTGTCTTTTTTTTAATGAACTCCAGAAGTGTTTTTAGCCTGAGTAGTATTTAAATCCTCCTTCTGGTTACTCCTTAGCCAAATTTATGAACAGACAACCCCGTGTTTTCCTGATGCCCAAATGATCGTCTTGTTAAAGCACTTTCGGGACTCCTCATCCAGCACTATATAGAGTCTATAAGGCCTCAGTATGATCCTTAAGGGACACTTACAGCCCCACTGTGGGTGATATCAGCCCCAGATAATCATCTCCTTCTGGGCTACAGCCACTCTCAGCACCAGGCGTGTTTTACACCCCATTTACCAAGAAGAGAGGGAATGACTTGCCTCAGTGACCCCTTTGCCCTGTATCTATATAGTCTAAGGATGGCAAGTGGAGCTTTTGCTCTGTCATTTCCTTAAATTAACAGGCAAATTTAAACATGCACATAAATAAGCCTGTGAATGTAAGAACAGAGTGGAGATGAGAATGCAGAAGTTGCAGTTAATGTGTTTTCCAGTTCCCATTAGACTGGGAAAAGTACCGTTTTTCCTTTTCAAAGTGTTTTTTGTAGGCTGATAGATCCCGAGGACGCCTCTATTCTGCTTCCTGTGTTCTCTGTCTGGTTCCCTTTCTCCTCAAGCTATCTTTCTGTCCCCCCTCGCAATCTCCCACATTCCCCTGCTCCTCTCCACCCGTCATCATTGTGTCTTAAATCTCTCTTTCCGCCTGATTTTGCCTGAAAGGTGATAGAAGAGGTTCTCTCTACAGATGAAAAGAGGCTCTCTATAGATGAAAGGAGCTGTGCAGAATCAACACATTAGACAACCTTGCTGCTCCACTCCCCCTTAAAGTAACAGAATGATGCAACACACTCTCTCTCACACACACACATATGTGCCATAGAAAGAGACGGAGCACAACGCATTAAGATATCTTGGCCGTGGGAGGAGCGCTTCGCCAACAAGTGAGGATGTGTAGAGTGTTACTGGCTGTTAAACCACATATGTTAGAATCTGATGGGAATAAACCTGGTTCTTTCCTCCCTCGAAGCCTAATATGAAATATACCGTCCCTCATTCGGCTGAGATGTGTGTGTCTGAGTGTAATTTGTACGTATGAGCGGGTGTGTGTGTTCCTGCGACCACTCAGACACAGAGTTGTAAGGGTAACAGAAAGACCTGCACAAACAGTGTGAGTCCATGTTAACCAAAAGAGCAATGAGCATGCATACCATACATGCATGCAAGCAAATACACACACACACTAACTCGCTGTGGTGTCCTGAGCCTGTGTGGCCCAATGTTGGGATGTGGAGTGAAGCAGGAAATGTGTGAGCCATGAAGGCATGTGTTTATGCTGGCTGCAGTCGCCCACCGCCAGTCAGAGGGAAAACAGACACCAGCACTGCTTCATTTGCGCTCCATCTCTCTCCCTCTTCTCCAAACCTTCGACGTGATCTTTTCTCACCTCAAGATCTCATCTCTCACACTAGTTTCCTTTTCATTTTGATCTGTTTTCCCTTTCTTTGTCTGTAATTCTAACCACTGAGAAGTGTGCCACAACTCCCAGAACAACAAGCTTAACTCTTTGTGTCCTAGAAAAGAAAATCGTCCCAGTCTTTAATTTACGCTGCAAAGATGGATGTTAGCCAGAAGAAAGATCAGTTCCGAAAACAAGACTTTAAAAATACTCCACAGCAGCACAAGCAAAACCCTGCGGGGATTCTCTATTGGCTAATAAAGATAAGTTGTTTAGATAATGACACTTATAAATAAAAGAATGAATACACGTTTAAAGACAAATAGTGCAGCTCTGAGGCATTGTTAATAAAATGAAAATTTAATAACCCTAAATAAATAAAGGCAGACTTGCAAAACTTGGCTATAATACTCCTGCTGGTTGGCCTGAGCCCTGTAACAACAGTCCACTCTCATCAAGGCAATTTTTCCTCAAGGTTTGGACAATACAGCTTTTGGACAATAAAACGTCCCGTCACACACTTGAATGGCTTTCAGTATTTCTCCGTGTGTTAGACAGCTACATTAACTTAATCATTGCCTGATGTTTTATACTCTGTGCGTGTGTGTTGCTGTGTGTACGTGCAGTTCAGTGACCCGGCAGCAAAGCTAGATTAGGATCTGCTCTTTGGTACGGATTGGTGTCAGAGCATGATGGAGCAGACGAGTTAATGGAAACAATGGGCCTCGTGCACAAACTTCAGCTATGCACTGAAGCAGCACCAACAGGCAAATTAAGAGAATTTGAGGCTTTCACTTACTGACTTGACGAAAAGAAAGAAAACCATTTTAGTTTAAACATGATTTAAAAAAATCTATAAATAAAATAAAAGTGCAAAATTAATTTTCTGTTGCAGAATATATTTTTTTTATATTTATGATTTTATGGTAATGACTATGCCTTTTGAAGCAATGATATGCAACTCTGACTACGACCCACGACTTTGAAAAATGAAACTAAACAATGTACGTTAATACATTGCAAGAAACAGCAATTTTAGTGAAACCAGGTCATATTTCACAGAGTGAATGTCCTCTGGTTTTCCCTCTGATGTTTGACGACTGCTCTGTCTGTCTGCAGCCCCTTGTTTTAGCTGAGCTGTCTCCAACAACGACCCGCTGCTGCAGCTTCAGTCTGCAGGCAGCCCACATGGTGCTTTCAGGAACCTCCGTGAATCACAGAGCTGAGGTAGAGCAGTCGTAGGACATCAGAGGGAAAACCAGAGGACGTTTTCTTCACTATTGTTGTTTTGTGCGACATGCATTGTTTAGTTTTGTTTGTTGAAGCCATGGGTCATGGTCAAGGTTACATAGGGTTGCTTTTAGGACATTTTTAGCATCTAACTTCAAGTCAACCCTTCACTCTTTATATCTTTCACAGTGCACTGTGATCATACGGCTCATATTTCTGAATTGTTTTTTGGAGTTCATTTTACGACCACTTTTACTGCCAGATATTGCTCTGTGCATCCTTTAGCCTTAGGGCAGGGTTTCCCAAACTTTTCAGCCCACGACCCCCAAAGTAACGGTGCCAGAAACTAGGAACAACCATCGACCCTGGAAGTGGCATACAATGTTGTACACAGCCTCGTGGAGGCAATATTAGACACACGGGCATCAATACAACACAAAAGAACAGCAGCCTAACAGCCACAATATTATTTTAAAGTAATTAGAAAAAACATAACCAGTATTATGACCACTATCGTCCCATCCCCACACACACTACGACAGATAAAACAATTGATTGTTGCACCAGATGCTCATTGATCGTTTCTGAGTCTACCCAACGCCCTACATCTTCCAGGTCAGGCTATTATCAGGCTAATATCGTGTAGTCTGAGCCCGTCATAACAAATTTCTGTGCCAACTTGCCACATTAACTAGTGCTGACTGGTGCAGACTGGAATGAACTCGACAAGGTTATGAATCCTGTAGAAAATCCTGTCTAAAGTCGTGTCGTGTATCCCCAGTTTTCCTTGGTTTTGACCAAACATCACATCCACTTACCCTCTCAAGTTATTTTTCAAGTTTTGTTGCTTCAGTTGCTGTTGTCTTAAAACCTCTACATTGTTGGCTCCTTTCAGTCCAGTTGTAAAAGTGGACAGGTTTGAGCTGTACGCAGCCCCTCGGCTCATCCATGGACTCATATCTTTAGCCTGCAAAGGTCTAGGGCTGATGGGAAACGCAAACGTGGCAAATAAACAATGATACAAGGCTTTTTTAAATTAATTACTGCCCTTATCTAAACATATGAAGTGAACCTCATGACATACTGTTGTGAAAGGCTCTGTTCCAAGGCCGGATTTGTAGTTATTTACTTTATTACAAATGTCAATGGGATTTATAATGAGGTGTACTTTCTTCTGGAAAAGAACGTTGAATTTCCAGTTTCATGTCTCTCTGTTTGGCAGTTTTAGTGGTGTTGATTTCGCTAATGATTACGTCTCACAGATGCTAACCTTTTCATTGCATTTAAGAGAATTTAGAGAATCTAAAAAGCAGACAAGGTTAGGTGGATTTTTCGGGATCACAGAAGAAGAAACGTTTCCGTAATGAGACTCAATAGGCTGCAGCATTTAGGAAGAAATGGAAGTCCTTTGTGTGAAGCAGGGCGGACTGTAGTGTTGTATCCGAGGTGTGTGAGAGAAGGACAGATGTTACAGATGATTATCGTGATATTAATGAGTCCTTGAGGGGCAGGAAGTTAACAGAGTTGAACTTCTGGACTTTTTGCTTTTCCGTCTCTCTCTCATATCTCTGCCTCTCACACACACACACACACACTGTTCTTGGTTTAAAAGCACTTTCTTCTCTGTCTGTTGAGTTAGTTGACTGCAAGAGAATGTTAGAAAAACAAAGAAAAAAAGGGAAAAGAACAAGAAAGAGTTAGTGACGAGGGAATTGGGCAGCAGTGAGGTTATTATATTTTTATTCCCTCTTTTTAATGAAATGACTGTGTAAGCCTCTGGCACCACAAGGCACTCTGAATATGATGGGGGACAGGAAAGGGCGTTTAAAAGCCTTGTTAAAAGTGCAGAACGCTAACTGAGAGGTTTGATGTCTCCTTAGTAGAAAAGGAGGACTGTCAGTATGCTACGCAGTTATTTTAATACTAATCGCCCAAGTCTCTTTCACTCGAACAATCTACCACTTTGGATAAAACTTTGCCTCCATTTTTATGTGATACCTGTGGCCCAAGGCATCATGTTTTTCCATCCATCCATATGTCCGTCACATTCTCGTAAACCTAAAATCTTAGAAATACCTGGAGAGGATTTCACTGCATTTAACAAACATCTCCAGTTTTGACTCAGTGATCAACTGCTGACAATTTTGTGGTCAAAGGTCAGAAAGTAAAGCCTGTTTTATACTCGAAAGACAAGTGTCCGCCGACAGTGTCTTATGACAAAAATGATGTAAAAAAGACATAGGAATGTGTCGTCCGACGGTGTCTTGCACCTGTCAAAACTTGTAACGTCGCAGACGTTGTTTTGATTTGTCTCACATTTTGATTGGTTGGCTGGACTGAGCTCTCTGTCGTCGCCATGGAGATGAAACAGTGTCTACTTGCTGAGGAGAAAAAAAAAATGCTCACACAATGGATGGCTTTGAGATGTGACTGCTGCTTCACACTGCTGTGATGACACAGATATTCCGTAACGCTACAGCTCGTCTCTGTGAAACTCAGACTTTATTTAAGTGGGTGTTTTGGTGTTGGATATGGGGTGTAATCTGACGTAGGAGGTCATCAAAACAATGCTTAGACATCCTAAAATACTGAAAGTGCTGCTCCACATCCGCCTCTCTCATTTATTAACCAACACAAAGTCCCCTTGCTCCTCTCTACTACGGTTTATTTGGCGCACAGACCACCATCTTTTCCTCCATTATCTCCTTCTCCTACTGAGTAAAATTTAAATATTATCTCGTCTTCCTCTGCCAAATCTATGTCTCAGAGAAACTTGCCATTTTACTGCTGGTTTGGGCTGTGGGCCAAAGGAGAAGCACTCACTTGGTTACCATGGAGACCACAGTATGCGCCACAGACAGCGTCCGACCCTTCGTTTAAGCATAAACGCATTTGTGTCGTCCAACACTTTTCTTAAGACACCTGCTGACCCTTGTCTTTCAAGCATAAAATAGCCTTAAGACAGCTGTTGCTGACTTATGGAGTCGGCATTAGAAGGGATCCCAACAACTGCGACTTGACGGAGATCCCCTCTGTTGCTGTGACCATATTTCACCTTTGGCCGGTTACCGAATTGGTGAATCTTGAGTGCCCGCCGTGAAACTGAGTGTTCAGATCTTTTGTGCTGTGGGGCTGAAGATGTGTACGAAGCATAAACGTTTTAGTATTTTTAGCCTCTTTGTGGTAACATCCATATTTTAGGCATTAGGTGTTTTTGGACCAAACAGTTCTAGGAACTTTTTGAGAGGAACTGTCCCCTGGGGAGTTCCTTGGGAACTAAACTCCTTTAAGGGTTTTTTTCTTGGAAGGATTTGTACCACTAATAGGAATACTCTGAAGCAACGTAAGCTGGCTGGCAGTTGGTATACTTACGTAAATTACGTGCCACTTATAACTTTTGAGGGACTTACGACAGCAACAGCAACAAATGAAGGCTACTGCATTATGACTCCACACTTGTCCAGTATGTGGCGATAATATACGATGAATCTCGTGCTGAATGCCGTTAAATCTCAGAAAAGCAACAACGACAAAACGACAATCTCGTTGCACGCTCTAGGTCGTGTTTGGTGTCGTCTCGTTAACACAGCTGTGAGGTTGTTTTCAAAAAAACAACTGCTGGTGCTGGCTCCTGAGTTTGACCCGTCAATGTACACTTACTTCAGTATAGTCCTTAATGTACTGTTAAAGTATCTACTTTGGACTTGGAGCTAAAAGACATCCTCAAAACATAGTTCTGTAATAGTTCACGGTTCCTGCGATGTGGAGGCTTAAATAAAAACATGAGGTTCTTAGAACCAAAAAAACACCTTTTGATTCAAGAGATAGAAATTTCAAGGTGTGATTATCACGGAAAATATTTACAGGAAACATTCAAGTCTGCATAACTTCCACTTCACAGAAGATACACCCAATACATTTTAATGAATTCCACTCCACATGTGATGGTTTTAACTGAACCTTGACTGATGAGGGAAGAAATACAACAACAAGGTGGTAATTCTAAGTTTGTCTCCCTTCCCTGTTAGAAAAAAAATAAAGCCAGCCTCTAATCCTGTACCTGCCTGCTCTACCTCTCCTCCTTCGCTCTGTTTGATATCACTATTCATGGCAAGCTGCTGATAGTGATGGAAAATTGTTCAATGTAGTGATACAGATAGAGATACCGGATCATCAGCGGCTGTGCAGGTCAGCTCAAGAGTCCAACCTCGGTCAATGTCAGTGGGATCTGTGAGGCTAAGTCCCAGTGAGCGTGTGGATCCCGGTGATTGAGTGATTGAGTGCTTAGTGTTTGAGCCTGCGGACAGCCCAAACAAGTTAATCCCCACCCCCACCATCACTAACACCACCCCACCCCAACCCTTCACTAACTCCAGATCTACAGCAGAGGAGCAGAGGCAAATTTAGAGGACAGGGTTTTAGTAGAGCTGGTCAAAAAAAAGCTCCTTAATGATTTAATCAGTGGAGATATTTATTTGCTGTAACACGAGGGTGCCCGCTCAGCTCTGTACACTCTGTACAGAGCTCCAAAGGCCAGCCAGGCCGGACTGATGTGAACGGGAGAATTTGTGATTATGGGGCTGGATTAAAAGACGAGGTTGTGCTTTTTTGATTGGGGACAAAATCTGAGCCAGAGGTCAGGCTAGCTTGTCGAGAATTGGATGATCCTTTATGGAAAGAGGATATCCACTTAGAGTTGCATGCATGCAACCTAAAATATTACAACTGTTGTTTTTTTTCCACACAATCCAGCTTGATATTTTGTTTTTTTTGGGGGGGGCATGTAGTCCTTATATGAATGCAGACTGTAGAGAGGTGACAGGAAATGGGAGAGGGAAAGGGGAGCAACTGGACTTGAACCGAGGATAATGCAGTTACATGATTAGCATTTAAATCCTCAACTAGGATGTCCTGCCTTTGTTATTTTTTAAGTGGACTTAAATGTAACTGTTGCCTCTCGCATCCAAAGTAGTTCAGAATCTAAAGGTATCCAAAAGTGAACATTCTAAGTGTTATTCTCCTTTTGCTTGTTTGTTTTGAAATACATGTCACACAGGTAAAGTTTGTGCAGCTAAACATTAAGACCTGATAAAATGTTTGGTATTAGCCGTCAAACTTGGTATGGGAAGTGTTTTTTTTAAAAACCCCAAAATACCTTTATGTGTGGTGGTGACTGCATCTGCAGAGCTCCGCCCTCTGCCTGTATTTTAATATTTTGGTTTAGTCCGGGTGTTTCTGGGTGGGAAGTGGGTGTGTTTCCTCCAGCCAATGACAGCGCGCAGGTGAGGTTGAGAGTGAATAACACATAGCAACTGGACGCTGTTCACACTGGAGAAAATTGTGGATGTTGACGTAGCTGCACAGAAAAGGAAATATAGCCCTAGAGAAGTTAAACTGCAAACGGATAAAGCTCGTTCCAGAATGAGAGTGAATCTCAGTTTGGCTTTCAGTCGCTTTTCAAGGAGAGACTGAGGATGAAGAGCGATGAGGAGTTGGCCTGCTTTCTGTTGGACAGGTAGGTGCCAAACACCAGCAGTTAGCTTGTGCTAGCTTGCTAAATTAACAACTTTTCCATTAAAACAAATGTGACATTCCTGTGTTGCTTGCTGTGTAGGTACAAGCAGTATAAGTACACACGCTATGATACTTCTGGTGGTGTTGAGCTCAGGAGGAGGGGCCAAATTTGAATGTTGCGTTTACAAGCTGCAACGAACAAACACTGCTGACTCAAACGTAAAATTGTTTAAACCATTATGCAAAGTGCAATCAAAACTTACAGAATGCTCCCAGCTGCCACAAACGCAGCACTGCATGTAGAAGTTGTGAACAACAACTTTTGTGAGTTACTCAGCTTGATCATCATCAACACACGCGTTACACTCTTTCTTTGTCACCATTTCTACGTGAGCATTCGCAGTTTTACAATGGACTTGGGTCTCCAGTTATGACCTGAAGACCAAACATTATTTTATAAAAGATAAAGAATCGCAGGGAGCCAAATCTGACCAATAGGAGGCTGGTTTATAAATAAATATGATACACTGCAATCCAAAACAGTGTTCAATTCTGTTCAGCAGTGACTTGATATCTGGAGGGAAACAAAGAAAACAAAAAAACTGTTGGACCTGATCGAGACTGCGGAGTTAACATGAACGAGCAGGGCTAGAGACAGAGACGGGTTCATGTCAGAACAGCCCAGAGTCTTGAGTTAGACATCAGAGATAACAAAAAATGTCTGCAGACTAGAGTGCTGTGGTCCCGGCTAATGCATATGAAGACGTCTTCTGCAGCTGGGTCACCAGCACAGGCTACCAGCTCTGTAAGCAGCATATGAAGGACGTGCGAAAATAGAGCCCATGTGGAAAATCTCATAGGCAATGATCATGAAACTGCCACCTGTGTTTCTTCACTGCCGTTGATCTTGGCTCTTCTGCCGTCACTTAGAACATTGCTGACCTAACATTTTGATTGGAATAATCAGAGCCATCCTTTTTTTTTGCGCTCTCTTTCAGTGTTACTGTTCTCAGTCTGTGGTTCGACTTTGACTTGGCTTTGCTAAATGAAGGAGACAGAATTTGAAAAGAACCTTACCAGCATGCTTCTTGCAGGTTAAAGGATGAAAGAGAGGTAGTTGAGGACAAAGAAAGAAGAAAAGGAAAAAGAGGAGGAGAAGAAACACAGGAAGAACAGAAACTGAAAAATCCAACTTCTCATATCACACCAATTACAGGAACATTCAGGAGCCAGTTTCTGCAGAAAGCATTAGCAGCCATTCCCCAATCTCTTTCTCTCGCTTTCCCTCACTCACTGTGTCCTATGCTCTCTTTCTCTCTTCTCTCTTTTTTGTCTATTTTATCTTATGATCCCAGTGGGATTACTGTTGGTGAGGTACTTCCTGCAGAAGTTTTCCTTCAGTGCGCGAGTGCTCTCTCTTACACCACCAGGGGAGTTGCAAAATCGAGTCACTCCGGCCTGCTTGTGGACTGTCATCTGCAATGTTTGATTGGTTTTTTTATTGTTTGTACAATTCCTTGCAACCACCTCAAACCAGTGATTTCATTCACTAAGCCCCGCCTCCCTTAAAGGGAAACGCCAACGTCTTTTCCTATATTTGCCTTCCTCCTGAGTTCCAGAGGTGAAGATAGATCCCATTCATTGGACTGTGTGTGCAGGAACAAGGAAGAGACGGACAAAGCTTGCCCACTGCTAATTAGCTTAGCTCAAACACTGGTAGTCAATGGGAAGTGCTAGCCTGCCTCCATCAGATAAACTTTCCAACAACTCTCAACAACAGTTCTGTGTGCTTGTTGTGACTTGTTTCTTTACCTCGTAATGTTATTTTTAGGCTCAGATTAGCACTTTGTCATTTTAGAATCAAATACGTACAGGAAGTAAACCGCAGGGCACATGCACGCCAGTAAACAGCAGAAGAAGAAATATATCAAGTACTAATCCGAGTGTAAAAATAACTTAACATGGTAAATAAACAAGTCACAACAAGCACACAGTATTGTTTCGAGTTGTTGGAAAGTTTATCTGATGACTTTAGGTGGAGGCAGGCTAGCACTTCCCATTGACTACCAGTGTTTGAGCTAAGCTAACTAGCGGTGGGCGAGCTTTGTCTGTGTCTAACTTGTTACATAGTTGTACCCCTTCAATGCTGGTTATAGACTAGATAAGCATTTTTTTTTTGTATGGTGCATTTCTTAAACTTTTGCTCAAGTATTTCGCTCTTGTAGTTTTACATACAAAGATTTTCTTATCGCACCCATGTACGCCTCTTCAGAAGAGTCCAGATGAGCCAAACATTCTTTTTTTTTGCATATTCTCCGTGTTACATGTGGTCATCTCTGCAACAGTCGTTTATATTAAGGAAAGTATTCAGAAAAATTATTTAATAAGTAACTATTTGCTTTGTTTTACACTTGTGTGTATAAATTCTTCACATCTGCTGGCTCTAGTGGATGGAGCCTCGTTTGACTCTGTCTGCTCTCTTATAGAATAAATTGTTTCACCAGAAATATCTTACCCACTGAGATTATTTTCGGACTTGAATGCATTTGGAAAAACACATATTGCCCAGACGCCAGCGATTGCCTGTTAACGTGAAATTCTATCCCAAGGATAGATTGTATTACATTCAGTCTCTAAATCCCACATCACAGCCGTTCCTTCGGCAGATTGTTCCAAACGCTCTCGAGATCTTTCGACCTCTGACTCGAGGGATGATGACTGATGCAGATGTAGTACTTTGTCTCACTGGCTCATAAACACCCCAAAGGGAAGAGAGGAAGAAGAGAAGAGATGATGGAGAGAACCTCGAGCATGCTGGGATTCTCTAATCACCATTACTGTGCCTTGAAGACAGCTCCAGACCCTCTGAGGGACCAATAGAAAGTAGAGGACAGTGTTGTTAGGACAGAGATGACTGACATGTTAGTGTTATCTGTCGACTGGTGACCCGACTGTGCTTGCTCAGCATGTTTGCACATCTGGGAATACCATATCTGCGCAGGCCAGAGGTGGTGATCAGCTCTAATGACTTGCTGTAGGTTTTCACTTGGGTGGTGTGGTAACACAAGACAGGAGGCATTAGTGGAAGCATGTGAGATCAAAAGGTTCACATGAACAAACCTTTGAGTTAATGGGGATGAGAAAAACGTCTGTTTGCGATGCATTCACTACTGAGCCAGAGGACCACGTTAGCATGTGCAGTCTTGCAAAAGAGACGTGCAACAGACAGGAGCTCATCTTGTGTTTACATGAAGAGCGGGAGAGCTTCTCTCTTTGTCCGCACTGCTCAGTTCTTATTTTTTCAGTCCAGCATTTTTGTGTAGGTGTGGCGAGCAGCCCACATCTGCAGTTTTTTCGGGCAGCGGAATTTGAAACTAAAGCAAAATATACAGGTCCTTTCATCAAGCCCTTCCATGGTGTGGAGAGAGAGGAGGAAAAGCGGTAGAGACAGTGAGATGACCATTAGTCTGTTCTGCTCCTCTCTAATTTCACTGGAAGATAAGTGAAATCACATGTTGGCAGTCATTCTCAGGGAAAAGACAGAGCCGGAGACAAAGAAGAGAAGAGAGGGGCAAAATTCAGGAAGATGTACAAGATAAGGAAGAGCAAAGCAAAGCATGTACTGTAGGGCTGACAAAAATTGACCTGGTCAAAAAAAAAACAAAAAACAGGCACATAATAAGTTTGGCAGTGCTGCTTTGCACCCAATTCAATTTTCATTGGTGTGAACAAAATGAACAAAACAAACCGTACGATATCAGTTGGATGCTGGAGTGCCTTAAACTCCAGTGTTCACATTATTTTGCATTCATACAAGCTTATTTATACATCCGGCAAATACAGTGAAACATTAGCATTGATTTGCAGTCGTATTTAAGGCTACCTCAAGCTGGGCATGCACTGTACGATATAAGCCCTTTTTTTTAGCCACACGACTCGTTTTAGAGTTGCCGTGCAGTGTAGGGGGGGAGCGAGGACTGATTATCCGCCACTGAACAGCTCTCGAATGGTCGGATGAATTTCTGACATGTCAGACATTTTGGTCAGCCGACTCAGGCAGAGCAACAGCTCGATTTACTAGCGTCAGTGACTTTTTCCTCAGAGCGTCTGAATGACATGGTGACACGCAACTTCACAACATGGTAAAAAAAATAAAGGAGCTGCACAGTAATCAGAGCGTAGCTAATGTTGGTTATCAAGTTAACAACAGTAAAAGTAGCAAATTTACCTTCAATTCTCTCTGCAAAATGGACAAACTGTAACGTTACTGTCCACATATTTCAGTGGACCATCTGCAAGTCCATATGCGCCGGCACATCTTTGTTTTTTTTTTCAGAGGTTTGGCACATAGGATAGCACAAATTATGAAGGCAGCACACTTGTATCTTGTTAGCATTGTTGCTAGTAAAGGAACCTGCCTCTGAGCTTTCACACGAATCTTTATTGACAGCTGTCATTAGCCAGGCTGTTTTTAGACGTACAGTGTGAGCACATAAAGGGTTTACATCGCAGCCGATTTACTCGTGCAGTGTGAGTTGCAATCAAACTACAACATTAGTAAAATCGTTCAGTGTATGCACAGTTTTAGATGATCAACCTTCATAACTCATCCCCTCCGTCGGGCCACTGCACTCCGTGTGTTTGTCCTGTGCCATCTGACACAAACCGCCATTGATCTCCTGACTTCCACACTGCAGCGACAGAAACCAGCGGCTCGTTTTACCTGACATCCCCGAGCCATTACACAGCAAGTGCACATTACAGTCTCTCCTGTTTTCAAAGTCCCTTTGTTCACTGGCCTTTTGTTGGCTGTCAGCCAAAAACACTGGCAGTGTGAGTGATCTACATGAGCAGCATTTAGCCCCCCCCCCCCCCCCAGCTTCTTCTCCTTCACTCTGTCCATCCTTCCTTGAGTTTGTGCTGCCAACAGCCCTCTAATCCACAGTGAGGTATAACCCTGCCCCCGGTGCCAGTGATGGTGCAGGCTTGATTTCATTATGATGTTTAATGGGGATAGCAACAGACTGGATTACATGGCTGCAGGGCTGCGTGGGTCCCATTTGGGAATGACTCCCTGAGGCATTCGCATTTTCAAACAACTATTTTCCTTTTTTTTCATTCTTGTTCTCTGTGGACCTGAACACAGCCATAACATGACACCACCGGCTCACTAGCAGCGTAGCTCTAAGAATGGCAACGTCAGTGTGTTTGTCCATCCACCACTCTGTTACAATATTATAACTAGTAGATGGATTGCCATGAAATGTGATGCAGACATTCATGGTTCTCAGAGGACGTGTCCTAATGATTTCTGGAGATCTCCAAACTTCTCATCAAGCACCACCATAAGGTTGACAGCTGTGGTGTGGAGTGAAGAAATTTCTCACCAGCTTTTGAATGGATCACCATGAAATTTACTACAGAAACTCATGTTCCTTTCAGGATTACTTGTAATCACTTTGGTGATCCTCTCACTTTTCCTTTTGCATCACTATCAGCTCACATTTTAAAATGCCCATTGCTTTAGTTAAGGACCAAATTACTTGCAGAACAAATGACATTTCCATCTGTTTCATCTGTACTTTGGCATGCCCCGTGAAACTGGCTCAGATGCAGCTATTGGCCCTGCAAGAGCCGGTTCACATAAATATTCAAAGAAGTTTTATCAACAAATCAGTATAGCTTCCAGTGAAAAGTATCCTCCATTTTTATGCGGACCTTGTTACCCTGCGAGCTCTGAAAAAGAGATGTCCAAATGTCGGCCATATTGGCAACAAATTTTAAAAAACAATGTGTTGAAGCATCAGACCAGTCTTGGGAAATATCTGGAAGTGAGTAGTGATTGCAACAAATCATGAACAAAGGACTTGACTATGAACCAGCAGCTGCAAAGTTTCTTTAAAGGGGTACGCAAACTTTTTTTTCCTTTTGTCATTTTCCTTCCTCCTGAGTTCCAGACAAGAAGATAGATTCTTTCAACTGTGCGTGCAGTAACAAGGAAGAGACGGGCAGAGCTCTCCCACCGCTAATTAGCTTAGCTCAAACACTGGTAGTCAATGGGA
>JAPQLA010000009.1:20110985-20142432 GCA_029822935.1 Naso vlamingii
ACTCTGTTGTTGGCAGAGGCGAGTCAGAGCACGGTGAGCTAATCAGCTCGCACCAACGTCACCTGTCGCTAAGAAGCACAGGGTAGACCGACCAATCAGGACAGAGAGAACAGAGAGTGTCACTGACTTTCATATTTCCACAAAACCCTCATCCCGGTGGCAAAGAAAATCTTATGGTAAAAACAGGACTCATTGGAGACCAATTTAGCAGCGAATGGTGTCATTTTTCAACCACAATTCCACTGTTTAATCAGGTTATACATCATAATGACAAAGTTAAGACAAACAGTTGTCTAGTTTAACTTTAATTCTTCTTTCTAATTAAACTCTGCTATCTTTCATAGGCAAATATTCTGCTTATATAGTATATTCTGTAAGGCAAGTTTGTCCTTATAGCACATTTCAGTAAGTATGCAACTCAAAGTGCTTCATGTCAAGCATACAAGTTCAAAAAAACACACACAATATTAAAACAAGTCCATAAAACGAGAAAAGGAATTAAAAACAAACAGAATCAAAGAGGTATAAAACAGCAGAATAAAAGTTGCAGTGCAGTGCAGAAATGATAACCTAATTAAAGGAAGCAGCAAACATAAAAGTCTTCAGTCTTGATTGAAAAGCATTGAGGATTTAAGCAGACCTGCAGCTTTTTGGGAGTTTGTTCCAGGTATTTGGTGCATAGAAGCTAAACGCTGCTTCACCAAGTTTTTTTTCTACCTGTGGGGACAGACAGCAGACGTGTCCCAGATGATCTGACGGGTCGGACAGTTTGTAATTTTTGATCAGTAATGTATTTCAGTCCTTTCTGTGCTTTATAAACCAACAGTAGTATTTTGAAATCTATTCTCTGAGAGTAGAGCTGCAACAGTTAATTGAATAATTGATTAATCGATCATTAGAAAATTAATTGTCAACTATTTTAATAATTGATTACTCATTTTAGTCATTTTTTAAATTAAAAAAGTAAAGGAATTGCTGGTTTAGCCTCTTAAATGTGAGTATTTGCTGCTTTCAATCAATTATGCTTTAGAAAAATGAGATTAGCATTATTCACACCTTACTGACATTTCATGGAATAAACACTTAATCGATTAATCATGAAAATAATCGGCAGATTAACTGACAGTGAAATTAATCCTTAGTTGTGGTCCCATCTGAAAGACAGGAAGCTATTGTAAAGGCCTGAGAATCTGTACCATCTGAGAGCTATAGTTACTTTTTTATGTGTAATGATTAATAATTAACTTCTGCTTAAGTATTTTTAATGTAAGATGTATTACCAGTTGCTTTGACCTGCTTAAACAGATTATTTTTGCCACTATGGGGTCACAGAAATGAGCTGTGACACCAACACTGACAAATGATCACTTGGCTAACAGGTTTGCAAACATTGCCTTTTACACATACTGCAGATACAAAGCATCAATTATCTGTGTGTCTGTGTGTTTTGGTCCCCTGACATGAAATTTCATAAGTCGCTCTCCATGTATTTTTGGTCTTTACAAACCTCGGACAAGGATATCTGACACTTTAGCTACTAAATGCTCCTCTCTGTTCACCAACAGTCGTGCCAACTTTGAGTGCAGTTTTGCACTGGACAGGAAGTATAAAGTGCATTTGTAGGGGTTTTCCCGCTGTGACTAAAAAATGAAACTGATGAGAGCTAAAGATAAAACTAAAGATAAAAGCTAAAGATATAACTTAGATCTGAGGAGAACTACAGAGTCAGATGATAATTCTCTTTGAGTTTATTACTACCATTTGACTCTTTCATGCGCAGGTAGTCATGTGATCTATTGTTAAAATAAAAATGTTGATTATAGCAGCTTTAAGTAGAGGATTTGACTATGTCTTTCACTAGTAGCCCTTCACAGTGCTGCAGCAGGGGAACTGTTTATGCATTTAACTAAACTAGTTGTAATATATCACCAAGCAACGTTCCAAACACACCATCGGATGTAAAATATCAGTGCCAGATGGATGACAGCCTGGTTTTCTACTAGCTGCAGCAGCGTACTTGATGCTATTTGTCTTCCTGAAACTCTTGTTTTAAAACGCTCAGCTTTGACACCATGCAGTCATGGAGTCAAACCAGGCTAACCAGACACCATTATTATTACCAAAGACTGCTATGCTAGATCACTGACATCTCAGCCAAGAATGAATTTTTGTGCACCCAATATAATATTTTGTGTACATTTGACTCCCTTTTTTTACGCTTTCTTTTTTTCTTCTTAGGAAGTTTTTTTATCGTGTAGCCTCATTTTAACACACATGCAGCCCAAAGCCGTTTAGAAATCTGTACAAATGATCAAATGTCTTATCTTCCTTACTAAATACACATGGTATAAAAGATTAAAAGGATATTCCAGAAGTTTTTACATAGGACCTCATTTTCGACTTCTCCAGTCCTTATTTGGACGGCTCTCAGTTTAGCTGCCATTGCTAATGCTAGTGCTAGCACAGGTCAATGGTACCAGTAGCATTCTCTACCAAACTCTGATTAAACACTCCACAGTTCACTCAAAGCAAGTTCAGTATGACGAGAGTCTATTGAGGTGAATTTGAGGGTTCATAGAAAAATCTTAGAAGTTAAACTACAGCTGAATTTCTTTAATTTGTGGCTCTGGTTAGCGTTAACAGTGACGGGAAGCCGCCAAACTACTTCCTATTGTTGCTAAGTCACAAAAATAAGAAATTTAGCTGTAGTTTGATTTCTAAAATTATTCTACAAACACTCTTATTTGCCTCAATAGACTGTCATCATATTCGACTTGCTTTGGGTGCACTGTGGAGTGTTTAATTGGAGTTTGGTAGTGGCTACTGTTGGGTCAATTGACCTGTGCTAGTATTAGCATTAGCATTAGCATTAGCATTAGCGAAACAGCGAGCGTCCAAACTCTGTACTGCATCAAATGAGCTGAAAATGGTCTCTGTCGATAGAAAAAAGACTGGAGAAGTCAAAAGTGAGGTCCTATGCCAAAAATTCCAGAATACCCCTTTAAAGGTCTCCTGTAGAATCAGTTCAAAAGCTTCTTTTGCCTCTCTGGCTCCTCACCTCTCTTTCCATTCTTAAACTTGTGTGCCTGCAGGCTTTCATGGTTGTAGGAAATCTAACATTTTTTTGTTTGTTTTAGCCTCTTTTTTAAAATTATTCTATCAGTAAATAAAATTCATCTCACCCTGCTTTTTGTATCTGCTCCTCTCACCTACATGTGTCATGTAATGTGCCTAGCTGAACATAAGTGCTGGCGCCCACCTTTTTCTATACTTATCGGTGCCCACACAAGCACAGCTGTGCCCATGCTGCCTCTGAGCATTGTGGGTAAATAGTGATAAAATATTTCCCAGTGTAGCATTTAAAAAAAAGCTTTTCAGAGATCTGCTCCGTTAGACTTTATACGCTTCGCTCATAAAATCTATTTCCACGTCTCTTTGGGCCATGTTGAAATTACCCACATCTTTATTTGACTGTATTTGTTTTATACATGTGAATATTGTGTCGTTTAGCAGTTTATAGGGCTTTTGCTTGCCAAGGTTGTTTATCACTGTATTCTCTTCACCAAATCTGGAGCAAACAAAGCACGAGTCCAGAATGTTCCAGAGAGAAGTAATGAGGTCTGTGTCCACGCTGATGTACTTTTCTATACTTTTACTTCCTCATTATTCTCCGTTTTATGGATTGTTCTTTTAAGAGTTTTATTTCAGCATATATTCAACATTGCGGTTCCCGGCAGAGGTCAAATACACCATTTGGCATTGGTCCTCAAACCCTGAAAGTCTAAATTGTGCCTTTGGATTACCATACATCAAAATAAATTCCCTCTGCACCCACCGCACGAGGTCTTGATCACAGAAGAGAGCCTCTTTTATCTGTAGCTCTCACACTTTTGGCCATGTTTCTGGTCTGCTGGTGAGCCCGGCCTATACTTAGTGTGCCCGTTTTTACCAAACTGAGGGATATTTCATGCAGTCCTTTAGCCTCAGCCGACATTTATAGACAGAGGGGGACACTTTAATATGTTTGTCTATGTGTGTTGGCCAGGCAGTCACCGCTCCTCTCTCGCTTAACTCCTTCCATCTTTCTGCCGCTCTCCCATCCAGGGTTCAATGGCAGTTTTCCAGGTGCTCGTCACCCAGCCTTAACAGCTTGTGTATGTGTGTGAGTCAGAGTTCAGAAAACATTTCTTTATGAAACACTGGACGTCTTAAGGCAGTACCATAAAATACCTTCCTGTCAGATATGCAGAAGGGCACTACATCAGAGGATCTGTTGATGTATGTTTTGGCATGCTTCGCTGCAGCTATATGTAGCCTCACAGCTCATGCTGGCTTTGACTTGAAAAGCCCCAGAAATGAGGCCATCCACGATCTCATTCATCCTAAAGAGGCATCCTGACAAGTGCAGTGAGTTGGTTGGTTGGCGTTTTTTGTGTGTTTCTGTAGCTCACTGTAGGATTTGAGTTCATCGTTGTTCGGGCTTCCTCAGATGTCAAAGTGGAAACATCTTTGAGTTGATTTCAAAGGAGTGCCCTGTGAGTAAAGCCAGTGTGTTGTTCATACATTCCAGTGGTGACCATAGTTGGACCGCCATTGCATTTCCCAGCTCTCCTCTCTCCTGACACTAGCCCCCAGCCTCCCAACCTCCCCACCCCTTCCCCCTTTTCTCCCGTCAACCCCCTTCGCTCTGATCCCCTGCTGCTTCAAAACATGGCCTCTCACCGGACCCTCCCCTCAAGCCCCTCCCACGATCAATCTGACGGACATGGTACAGCCCGCTGACTGTACACAAACAGACACTATTGGACAGACAGATTGTGAGAACCCATTTGTATGTTAAGCCAATCAACAAATCAATGAATGACTCAATCGATCAGTCCATTGATTTCAGTCAATCATGATCATTCGATTCTTTCAGTCAAATTAAAGTGATAAGTTTATTTTTCTTTTCTCTTTTTTTTTTTTTTTTGCTTTTTTTTTGAGTAGAGTCAAAGTAAGAAAAGCAGCCATGTTTGATTAAAACCTCGTCTCTGTTCTGCCATTTTGTTGATCCCCTTTTTGCCAGGACTCTCATCGCCTAGTTCACTTAAGAAGCCGGGGAAATTCGATTTCAGCGCCCTGTCCTCCCAGACGAGGTCCCCCCGCATGGCGTTCACCCACCACCCACTGCCAATGCTGGCGGGAGTGAGACCAGGTGAGACCAACCCAGCTCCCGATCCCCCTGACCGCCCCCAACCCCTCAACCCCACCCCCTCCCTCATCCTCACCATTTCCCCCTATCTACCCCCTACTTCTTCAGGGCCCCACCCCTTCCCCTTGGCGCAGACTTGGGCACATTGTCTTTGGGAGATGAGAATGGCTGGGAATGAAAAGCTGGCAAGCACCTCTGCTTCCACCTCTAGACATGTAGGGTGCAGGTCAAGCTGGTGGCGGAGCTTCTTGGGAGTCCGGGTGTGGTGTGTGGCTTTTCTGGATCTGTCTGGTGGTAGTTGGTGTTCCTGTTTTTCTAGATGTTATCTATATAGATCACCCTCTTCTTCTGAGAGTGGAAATACAAGACCAGGGTTTTGCTGCTGCCTACTCTGTCCTCTCTTCTCAGTTGATTGTAAGATTAATGCGCTCTTATTTTGGAATATACCCTCAACAAATTCTTAGTAAATGACACTTAAATCAAGTGACATTTACCTGTTAACACCCTTTGCATTTCATTGTGGGATTTGTCAGTACAGCTCTTTTTGCAGTAACAAGGAAGAGACGGGCATAGCTCTCCCACCGCTAATTAGCTTAGCTCAAACACTGGTAGTCAATGGGAAGTGTTAGCCTGCCTCCACCTGAAGTCATCAGATAAACTTTCCAACAACTCTAAACGGTCCTGTGTGCTTGTTGTCACTTGTTTATTTACCACGTTACGTTATTTTTAGACTCAGATTAGCACTTTATGTCATTTAAGAATCAAATATGTACCAGAAGTAAACCGCAGGGCGCATGTATGCGAGTAAACAGCAGAACAGGACAAACATAAAGCACTACATAAAGTGCTAACATTAGTCTAAAAATAACATGATGTGGTAAATGAACAAGTCATAACAAGCACACAGGACCGTTAAGAGTTGTTGGAAAGTCTATCTGATGACTTTAGGTGGAGGCAGGCTAGCACTTCCCATTGACTACCAGTGTTTGAGCTAAGCTAATTAGCGGTGGGCGAGCTCTTCCTTGTTACTGCACACACAGTCCAAAGAATGGGATCTATCTTCTTGTCTGGAACTCAGGAGGGAGGCAAATAACAAAAAGAAAAAAAAAATTGTGTATCCCTTTCAGCGGATCCCAGTGTCAAAGTCTTGTTTTAAGGTGGTGCTGATACCATCCTTATGTGGCATATTCAAAATACGCATTAATCAAATCACTGCACAGTTAACCTAGAGTCATGTAATGTTCTAGAACGGGAATACTGTACACTGCACAGAGAGTGGGTGGAGGGGGTCATGGCAAATTATTTTTGCCGCAAAGTCCCCAGGCGGGTTTACCAAGCAGTGAGTCTCCATTTCACTGTTCCCTGTCTTTGTTCCTATCTTTTTTAATCCCTTTTCCAAATTCCTAATGACATGGGTTTCTTCACAGTGTATGAACCCAAAATTAATCTCAATATTGGTGAACACATGTCTTCATTCACACTAGTAAGGGCAAAATAGAAGGATCTAAGTCAGGGCTATTCAACTATATTGTTCAGGGGGCCACATTTTGTGTGTCTGGGGGCTGGACATTAATCTCAGCTATTATTCTCATAATGAATGTATATAAACTAGACACAACGGGATAAGGATCGTTGATTTTTATTTATACCATCATTATTTTATCTCTAATATCTATTTATGGGCCTAATGCTGGAAAAAAACAAACCCATTTCTTATTCAAACAGCTGTTGATTTAAGTTTCTCATCAAAAGCTACATTTTCTTTTTCCTGACGTTACATTTGAACACATCATGATAACTTTGTACTTTTCCCTAATACTCATTTTACTGACAGGACCTTGAACTCATCACAATGTGTAACCTCAGGTCAAATCGTTCGGTTTGATAATCGGCTCTTATCCTGCCGATTTCAACATTGGATTCTATGTTTCATTCACTGACGGACGTGCTGCAAAGTTCGTGTGCTCTCACAACGGCTGCTTTGAGTGCAGGAGGTGGAAAACTGTCCGCAGCCGCAGGAGACAGAGGATGGCGGAGATTTTTGTTTGAACTCAAAGACGCTCGAAGGTGACATGACTGCATTTTGGCTTAAGTCTAAGAATAATGTGGAGGACGGAGGTTGTATTTAAAAAAAATAGATAATGTGCAACATTAATTGCATCTCTTCCTCTTTTTGCATGTTTAGTTATTCTGGCAATCAGCTCACCGCGAGAATTCTTCGTTTCGTCACTACCTGTTGGCTCAGTTTGAAGTTTTATTTAGCAGCTGTGTTAGACAGGTGATGTATGTTTGTGCGCACGTGGTTTGACTTAAATGACTCGACTCATTAACTCGTAGAACCCACTATAGTCGACAGCGGTGTTGATAAGCTCAGACGTTATTGATTTGGGGTTTTTGAAAAATGTGGAAGCAGGGTTCGATCCCCGTACAACACTGAGGCTGCTGCAGACTGCAGGGGCTCAAAGATATTCAGTATGACAGCAGCACTCTCTGCTGTGACAAAACCGTCAATCATTCACAAGATTCATTTACAGATACATTTTTAGAAGATGATCAGTGGGCCAGTCTGACTTCATTCGCGGGCCGGAGTTGGCTTGTTGGCCGCCAATTGAATAGGCCTGGTCTAAGTTTTGTGAACCAGCTGATCCTGCACCAGGCTGACACAGCTCACCAGGTATCAAACAGCGCCAGAGGGACTATGACAATTAATCATCAGTTTATCCCCATAGCATAGATCGAGAAAGAGGCTTCTCCTGCTCTTTGGAAAGTGCACATCTGTGACTTCACCCAGCGTAAGAGTGCACTGAAGATAATTACCCATGTGATTTAGTTCTGTAGCATGGTTACATCAAAGGCTTTTTAAGCCACCAAGCAGATGTGAAGCATTGAGGTTGACCACTGTGTCATTAAACCCTCCTCTGTGTTGTTGACCGACCCTGTGCCTGTTGAGATGTAGCTACAGCAAATCCAATCTTCACACACACACACACACACATTGTTGAAATATGTTCATGCTAACGTGAGCACATGAATATAATATCCCATCTTTGTTATGGCAGGCATTTGTGATTTATACAATTTTTTTTGTTTACATAGACTCTTGCGATGTGTAAGCTGGAGCTGGTCCCACACTGATGTGAGAAAGCTGACCACATCATCTGCATCGTTTTTTGTCTGTGTAGAAGACAAGATCCCAGGGGATTTACAGATTGGAGACATGGGGAGAAGGCAGTTGTCAGGGTTAGCAGCTCACGGTGGTGTTTGTGGTTTTGGTATGGTTTGTCCCTCCAGCCACATCCAGCCCTTTCCCCTCAAGAGCAGTGATTTCCAACCGGGGTACTCATGCCTCTGGGGGCTCTCCTGCAGTTGCCATGAGGTATATCATGACAAAATTGGGAGTAGCTCAACTAATTTGACAGAAATTTCCATCCATTTATGACCTATGCCTGCATATTCAGTAGAGGGTTGTCTGGAGCCGGAGTTGATCGTAGCTAACACGGTGACGGTGGACAGCCTGCAGAGGTTGCCAGTCACTTACAGAGCTGACACACAGTGTGTGAACAGACCTTTCCCATTCTTTTAAAAACCAACGCCTGTGTAGAGGCCCAAGCAGGTGCAAGGAGAACATGCAACCACCACACAGAAAGGCTGACCGTTTGGTGACGGTGCCGACCACTGCTCGCCTGTTACCAGACCTTCTAGACTCCACCGAGTTCAGCTGATGAATTTTACGAAGTCAGGCACCAACATATTACAGCAGGTTCTTGTCCCAAAAACACACAGTCCAACGATCAGCCAATCAGCACTTTTGGCAGGTTGTCATGTTGTTGTTAACTGGTTGTCAAGTGTTGTCAAGCAGTAAGCAAAAAAACCTAAATTAATTTTCTATAATGGCAACAGCATGATAAAGGAAAGGGATGAGGGTGGGGGGGCCATGCCTTCACCACCCCTGGAAAAAAAATGTGGCATAGGCTGAAATCAGGGAGAAAACTGTCAAACTAGGCAGTGTTGAAAAACATGACTCAAGGTTCTGTTACTGCATTGCATATTTTCCCCTCAAATGTTTTCAGAAACATTTTGTAGTGTGCTGTTTAGCTGTAATCTGAGAAAGTTTGTAACTTGACCACCATGTTGAAAAAGGAAGAAGCCAAAATCAAGCACCGCTCAACTCACAGCATGTTACCTACCTGCTGAAGCTTTCGTTGCTCTGGTGCTTCCAAATACATTTGTCTTCAGTGATTATTAAGGGAAAATGGGATCTCCTTCCCCAAAGGAAATCCCTTAGAGTGATTGTCCGACTGAAGATGGAAATGAAGCGTAGTTAGTTGACAATTCTGTCTGATATCAGACAAAACTGCTACAAAACCATGCCACCCAGGAACCATAATTTGATTTAAAGGCATACACATATCGGTTTTGCTGTAATAAAAACCTGAACACTATGTGTTGCATTTGAAAATGTCTGAATGTCAGCAAGCAGCAAAATCTAACCATCTGGCTAAAAGTTTTAGCTTTAGTTAGCATAAAGTAAAGGATAAATGGCCAAAGTAGTTAGCTAAAAGAAATGTAAACTGTTAAAAAAAGTTAGCTGAAAGTAATAAACATTTGAAATAGTTAGCTAAAAATAATGAATTACGAATTGTAATAGTTAGCTAAAAGAATTGTGAAATAGCTAAAAGTAATGGGTAAACTTTTGAAATTGTTAGCTTAAAATGAATGATGAGTTGAAATAACTAGCTAAAAGTAGTGAATTATGAGTTGGAACAGTTAGCAGAAAGTCAATGATAAACCACTGAAATTTTCTGCTTTGCAAACTTAGCCAAACGTACCTTAACACTGACAGTTCATTTTATTAAAATGATTAATACATTGTTATACACCTGATCCATACTATTTGGCTTAATAAATAGTGGTAAATAACATCAATTTTTTTAAAATTAGCTCAAATGAACACATTTGGAATATTGTGGGTGGAGTTAAATGAGGGGTAGATGAGTTCATCTGACAAAGTTGTGGGGGTACATCTGACATAAAAGGTTGGGAGCCCCTCTTCCAGAGGTAGGGGTGTAGGGATTCCCTCTGATCCTGTCTCCCCCCACCATCCCCAACATTCCAACCCATCTTCAACCCTCCCCCACACCCCCACAGTGTTTGGCCTTCTCCCAGTCTCTAATGGGATTAGTAGGGGACTAATAGAAGCAGGGAGACAACTCCACTGGGGAGCAGGCTGCCTGGCATGGAAGAAAGGTGTTGCTGGGCTCAGAGGCATAGGCCCTGTCTGTGGGGTAATGCAGCGGGTTTGGCACACTGGTGAAGTACACTTACACACACAATGTATAAGATGCAAGCACTAAAGAGTGTTGGCAGCCCAACATGGGCAGCTGGGGGGCCAGGATGGGATGCGGTGGGTGTCAGACTGGCACAGCTAAGAGGAGAACAGGCTTTTAATACAAATCAAGGAGATTTAGTAATGGATATAGGTCTGACAGAGAGAGCTTTGTGCTTTGTGGTTGGGTTCAACCAGCTCCACCCCTCACACCTCGTGTGTACATTCAACTCAGTTTAGTGCGAGTCCCTCCATTTTCCCCTCTCATTAAAGAAAGAAATGCTTTTACAAGTGTATTCGTCGCATAATGTGGATATATTCTGCATACCCACACCTGTCATACACACACACACACACACAAACACCTACAGATATGAAGCTGTAAAGCCAGTAACAGAAAAACATCAACTCAGGCGTACAGTGTGAACATAAAGTCAGTTCTGCCATAGAGACAAAATGAGTCAGGTTTTTTATAAAAACAAACACAAACAAAAAAAACCCGGCTTTATTGTCACTGGATGCCAAACTGCATCATTGCCAATGAATCACAGCCTTAAAACAGCACACAGGCAAGCTGGCATTAGGATGGGCTAATTAAAGACAGAACCCAATGATCTCTTATTTTTCTTTTTATCAACTTCTTGGATCTTTCAAATTATTGCAGTTGTGTCTATTGAAATTGTGCACATTCAGGCATGTGCAGTATTTGTCCCCAAGTGTGAATGGTGCTAACTTCAATTGTTATGTTGTCTCAGTGAGTGTGCGCATATGTGTGTAAATCTCCTCCATAAAGCTGTGCAGATTTACTGCAGTGATCATAAAACATTACGAGCAAGGCCCATGATGACTATTGACTTGAAATCAGCCATTCTTGGAAAGACAACACTCCTTTTATGTTCAAAATTCTAAAAACCTGATTAAAATGTTATCATTTCCAGTTGAGTTGTGATATTCTTGCTCCCATTCGTTAATCACCCCACACATCCCTCCCATCTGTAAGATTGTGTAGAAATGTAACGGTCCATGTCTCCCTCACGCTTTTTGCGTCAGTCTCCACTGTTGTTCCTCTAATACAAGTGTCTCTGTTGGCAGGGAGTCCCCGTGCTTCAGCCTCGGCCCTGCACTTCCCGTCTCCCTCCATCATCCAGCAGTCGAGCCCTTACTTCACCCACCCAACCATCCGCTACCACCACCACCCTGGACAGGACCCCCTGAAGGAATTTGTGCAGTTTGTCTGTGCTGATGGCTCGGGGCAAGCCGCCGGACAGGTAAGGCTTGCTAACACATAGGAGGAGCACTGTTACGTTAAAAATATGCTGTTTATGCTGAAACTGCAGGTTTGCACCTAGCTTGCATTAGCACCGCAGAATTTTAAAAGGTTTTTTTTTGTAGTAACTGTGGATGAAGCCTCTGAGTGTTAGCAATATTAAAATAAACAAATGATGGAAGAAAAAAATACTATGGAAGCTAAAAAAAAAAAAAAAAAGTCACATAATATCGTGAGCATTTTTAAATTCTGCATACCTAAGTCTGATATTTAACAACCCATGAAAACTTAATGTTAAATTTTATTACCGTTAGCTTTAAAATATTTTACTTTGAAACCATCTGACGGACTTTATGTGGTTAAATTTCCCTCTTCAAAAATTTCCTTTTTATTTTTTCACTCAGATGTTTAAATTTGAATGTTTTTTTTCTGAATTTTGTTGTGTGAATTTAAAAATCGTATTTAAAGCTACCTGATTTTTTGGATGTGACTTAAATTTTTAGAACAGAATTTAACTGAACTACAATCAGGCAACTTCAGAAGAGTGTTTTTTGTCTGTGTGTGTGTGTGTGTGTGTGCGTGTGTGTGGTGGTGGTGGGGGGCTGTCTTACATTTTTTGAATTGTAGAGTCCTTACAAAAACTTAGATCCAAATTTTCTACACATGAAAATGCCTTCTGAAATTCTATAGGTCCTACAGACAATTTCAAACCATCACTGTGGAGAATCTTGTTCATTTATGGCATGGACGTACCACATGGTACCAACTAAGTTATACTATTGGCTCTCAAGCATTTGGGCATCTTAGACAGATCAACAAAACAATCATTTTGGACCGGACAACATTTTAAAAATAATTAATTTACAATCACAGTAAGTTTTTGGTGGGAAAGCAATATTTTTGTTCCTCACCTTTCTAAAACTCTATACAAACATACAAATATGTCCTTTAAATTACGGAATAACGATCACTTCAAATCAGAAAAATGGATTTTAAATTCAAATCAGCCAATGCTACATGTATTTAGATTTCAAAATTAAGAATTCAATTTCTTGTGAATTCCTGTTTCAATCTGTTTTTCTCCTGTATGTGTGTCTATTTTCAAAAAACAAGCAAGTATATTGAGAATATTTTTTGTAGTGCTCCACAATTTAATAGTTTCTAATTATAAAAATGTCATTACTCTCAGTGGACAGTGCATGCCAAATGCTTATCTTATGGTGTCATATTTCTACGTAAAATATAGAGACATGCACAGAAATATACATGACAGAGACACACAAGTAGACACTCTGGACGTTTGCTTCTCCAGTTGGTCTACAAATCTTTGTATTGTCTTGTCACTGTCATTTGCCGTTTGCTGTTTCAGAACCTGACGTCCCCCCTCCCCCCCTTTTTTTATTTCTTTTTGCTCCACCCAACCCCTCAGAAGTTACAACCATCAGCACCAGAGTGAAACAGTCACGGCACACTTCAGTCCAGCATACCCGTCCTGTGTTGTGTCATCGTGTTTCTGTTTTCATCTCTAGCTGTTAGGATTTGATTTTAGTTGGAGTTTGGTTGTTTGGTGCTGGTATCGTTGGTGGTGTTGTGCTTTGTGTAGACGAGTATTCTGCCATGGTTTTGATTTCTTGCCATCTTCTGGACAAACCCAGTCAATCAATAATTTGCTCACTCCCCTCCTCCACGCCTCCTCCACCCACCACGGACCACTCCAGTGGAACCTCTCACCTCAAGCTCCTGCTCCCACTCCTATCAAACCGTGTGGTGATTATTATTTTTCACACCTCCATAAAAGATGCCGTCCACATACTGTATATCATTCCTTTGGTTGTTGTTTTCCACCCTACCCCACACCCCACTCCCCCTTCCACCATCGCCTCCCCCCCTCCGTCATGGATATTTTTTGGGACCTGGCCTCCCGAGCTGCGTCCTCTTTTCATTCCGTGTCAGCGGATTGTCGCATGTCGCCCTCCTGACCCTATCTGTGTTGTCTGCAGCCAAACGGGAGCGGCCAGAGCAAAATGCCAGGCTCCTTCTTGCTGCCTCCACCTCCCCCAGTGGCCCGCCCAGTGCCCCTCCCTATGCCCGACTCTAAACCCAACAGCACGCCCCCTGACGGCGGACTCTCCTCGCCCGCATCACCGTGTAAGTGACCCCGCAGAGACCGTTCTCAAAACCAAATCAACAACAGAGCAAAAAATCTGAAAAATCCCAGCCCTCTTGAGTGACAAGACCCCTGCCATTGTTCCTCTTCCAACGTCGTGCCATCATTGTTCCTGTGTATCCAGCATCTCACCTCCCTTAACCGTTGGAAGGCTATGGAAGCCAGCACAGGATATACTGTGGAGCTCAGTAGAGTAGATCCAGGTCAAGAGGTCTGGTGAGGAGTATCTCTCTTAATGGACTTCTGTGGTGCTCATCAGGGTTTTGTATTAGGCCCCCATGACTTTGAGTGGCTTTTCGTGTTGGGCCCTTTCTGCATTGTCTCATGTGGAAGCTGCATCACCAACCCAGTTTTCCTCCTCCTATATCCCCCTTTCTTCCCCTGCTGGACTCTTTAGCAAAACATGTTAAAAAAAAGGAGAGAATTAAATGAATCTTACTTGTGAAGATAGCAAATTTGGGGCAGTTAATTTGTAAGGACTCCAGTAAAAATTGGGACATAAGTGAAAAAAATGTATTTTACACTACTTTTCATATTTTTAAGCTGATTTTAGCTTCTTGAGAGGTTTTCTTTGTTGTTTGCTGATCATTAGGCAGACGTAGGGTGTGTTTTGAAGGTAAAGAGGTGATGTCAGTCCAACCGTGGGGCTTTTCTCTTACACATTTGTCTTCCACACCTGCAATAGGAGGGGCACTGGATGGAGCACATTAACTTTTTGTTTTTAGCTTTCCTTCGAATTTAGTGTTTGCGTTTTACCCCCCAGTCAGCGTCTCAAAGTCTTTATGTCTTATGTATGTTATTCAAGTTCTTAGAAACACATGGGTGTATACTGTATGTCCATACATACAAACTCCAGATTCTCCTTCTCTGTCTCTCTCCTTCTTGTCCTTCCTCCCTTTCCTCCACACAAAAAGACTCAAGTCTGTGCACTGCATTTTGAATTCCTCAGTGAGATTCAAATGCTGGAGTCCGTTGGGTTCCTCAAACTGCCCTAAATTTGTCAGAGACTTTGATGCCAGTAGGTTTTAACTGTCCTCGACTGATCCTCAGCGTCGGGATTCTGGTGTGCTCAATCACTTTGGACTGAGTTGATCAAAAGGATTTAATCACTCAGGGAGATCTAAGTTTGTATTCAAGATTTTGGAAGACTTGTCTGTGGAGTTTTAATGACCTCAATCAAATATAGCGGTGCTTTCTGTAGTACTACTTTCTGTTTTTTCCTTTTTCTTTTTTTGTAATACAGTGTAAATAACAGTATGCTATTGCATGATAGAGAAATAGCTTGACATTCCTGGAAATGCACAAGAGTTACTAGTCTTATGTCTGTATATGAAGCGACAACCAACAGCCAGTTAGCTTAGCTTAACTTAGCTTAGCCTAGTTTAGCTTAGTGTAAAGACTTGATGTAGGCAGAAATGACTAGCCTGGCTCTGTCCAAGGTAACACAACCATCAACCAGCCCCGCTAAAACTCCCTAATTAACATGTTTGCACTTGTTGGTTCAATTTGCCAAACTTAAATGTGTAAAAATGGCATATTTTGGTTTCATGGAGAGTTGTGTGTTTAAGAAATTCAAACAACGCAAGTTAATTAATTTTTCTGTTAGCTTTAGACAGAGCCAGGCTGGCTGCACTGCACACTTTTAGTCTTTGTGCTAAGCTAATCTAAAAGCTGCTAGCAGTAGCTTCATATTTACAGTTCGAAGAAAGTCATGAGAATGTAACTTTGCTGAAGATATTGAAGTGCCAGCTGTCGTTGTGTATGTGCTGACCTTCTTTTGTTCTTCTTCTGTTTCTGTAGCATACTCCACGCCAGGCGCCACAGCTCCCAACAGGTTTGTCGGCATCGGATCACGGGACAACAACTTTCTGAACATCCCGCAGCAGACGCAGGTAGGAGTCTGTGTGTAAAAGTGAGGAGGAAAGCAGTCTGTTTTGACTGCGATTACCAGTCAAACTTTGGAAATTTGTCAACTGTGTGGATGTACGCCAAAATATTTCATATTCCCTCACTCCCTAAAACCTGCTGCTTGGTTTCCTCCACCTCTCCTCTCACACCAGCCCACAGCAGATGATCAGTGTGTATTTGTATATCTGTATTTTACAGTATGTGTGTGGTTTATCATATGTGCTCAACTGTTTATTTGGCACATATGGAGCTAACCCTTCAGGCAGCAGACCTTCTCCCTCGCTGCCTTTTTCCTCGCTCTCCTCGCTACCTCTTCTTCCCCTCTTCTAGCTGAAACTCATCTGAATTCGTCGTCTCTACTTCACTCTTTCTGCATTTTTACCTTTGTCTCGCTCACCCTCATTCTTATTCATTTTCTCTGCCTCTGCCTTGTGTTTTCTCCCTCATTCACCTTCCTCGTTCCTTCCCTTCACCACTCTGTGCCTCATTCATATGACTCCTCCATTACCACAGTACTTTTCTCATTAGTGTCCAACCACACCCACCTGGAGCCAGCTCAGTGCTGCTCCTCAACACATGGAAACCATCTGAAACTGCTGATCCCCTCCCTTGTTTCTCTGCCCTCTGTTCTCTTACTTTTCCTCCATTTCTCCCATTCCCGATTCTTTCTGCCTCTCTGTTCCCCTTCTTCTCTTTTTCACTCCAGTCTTTATCTTTATTTGTCTTTCTAATGAGCTCTTTGCCACTTATGTGCATTTTCTTTGAATAACCTGCCTTTCAGTTGGAGACTCTTTTCTTTTATCCTGGTATGTTACACAAAACTTAATACAGCATGTGGCCAAAGGTATACAGACATCTGACCATTTCATCCTCATTTGAGGGCTGAGCATTTTGTTCGAGGAAAGGCCCTCATGTGTTGAGCTCCAGTTCCTCCCAAACGTGTTGGATTGCGTTGAGGTCAGGGCTCGTGCAGACTAGTCAAGTTCTTCCACGCTAAACAGAAAAGCAATTTTTTCATGACCCTAGCTTTGTGCAGGGCGTGCTGTCATTTTAAAGCAGAATACTGTGGACTTATAAGTGGAAGCACACTGTTATGTGAAATGCAAAGGCAAAGATACATCAACCAAACCCTAAAAACCCTTTGCTACAAGTAATAAAATTGTATGAGCAGGGGTATTTACGTACTTTTGGCCATGTTGGATGTCTTCATATGCTTTTCTAAAACATGTCTTCAATGTTCAATACTGAATTGGACATAATCTCTGAAGTATAGTTTTACTTTTCAGTGCATTGTGATAACTCGTAGGAAATGACACAAGAATACTGAGAATCCACTAAAAACTGATAGAGTGCAAGACAAAGAGCATGTAAGAAGTGTGTATGCATGTGGTGACTAAAAGACAGGTTGGAGAATCTCTCTCACTGGCAAGAGTGGGCTCTATGTGCCCTCTAGTGGAAAATGTGAGACACTGCAAACAGGAGAGAAGGGAAACAAGATACCAATGGGGCAGGAAAAGAGGGGAGATGGAGGGAACGGAGCAAACCTTATAGAAGTCACGTCCCGTTCGTCTCGTTACCCCCAGCAACCAGACATGATGTCATAGCCAGTTGATCTTGAATTTGAGAAGGGGTTGCTTGAGAGGGGGTAAGGGTGGGGGGGCAGGAAAGAAAAGAGGGTGGTCACTGTCTTCTGCCAAGGATTTAGTGGGAGTGTTCACGGGAGATAGATGGATTGTGTGTGTATGTGTATGTGTGTGCACGTTTGTAAGAACTTACACATAAGGAGAGAGAGTGAGAGTAACCAAGAGGAGAGAAGTCACAATGCCCAAGGCCTGCTGGGACAGTGCCCAGGGGAGTAGGGTAGCTGAGAAGTGCAGGAGGCAGAGGGGGGGTATTCATGCGACCTGTTAGAGTCAAACAAAACAAAAGGCTGCTTCCCTCGAGGCTCAGAGGAGTTTCCAAGGCTTGACTTCTAGAATGTTGGCGCACCAGCCCGCAGTGCCAGATCCTGCAGGCCAAGCAGGGCAGCCAACAACAGCGGCGATGACCCACTTCTGCTCCCTGCTCACGCTGAGTGGGAGAAAGCCAACGTGAAGATGGTGTAAGTGACAGGGAGCGCCAGACTGCTGTCCCCCTGCTGCTGCTTGGCCATCAGTGGCCATTGACTGCTCAGCCAAAGTCAAGACGTACCGTACTTGACTCCACAAATGGACAGAATTGATGGTAATAGCTAGGCTGGTGGCATAGATGACCGCTCCGTTACTGGCTTTAGTGAGGAGCTGTAAGAGCCTCCATGGACAAAAGTCAACACAGAGTACAATTCAAACATTTTCAGCTCCAAACTAACAGACACATAAATGTAAAACAGTTTCAATAGTTTACATCTGTCAGTTATTTCTAATATGTTTCCTAGCAGACAGTGACCAGCTACTGTCACTCAAAGCACTCACATCTTTAATTGTGCATCACTTGAAGCAAATTAACCTTTATTTATACTTGAGAGATCATTGAGGGGTGACTCTCATTTGCAGTGACATTGAGTCAAACAAAACAATGCAACGTAAAACAACAACAAATAGAAGTACAGGCAGTTGTACAACAAGCTGATTAAAAGAGCCAAAGCCATAAAATATTGAATAATTGATAAAAAATAAAATAAAATTCAGTTACTTAAAAGCCCTAAACCATATCAGAATTGAATGACTATAACAAAACAGCAGGAACCAATTATGTACCAACACCAAAGAACTAAGTTAAATACGTATATTTAACCTGGAAATGTCTGTTTGTTTGATTTGTGAAGCAGCTGAGAGTCACCTTCATGGTAAATATCTGTGTTTGGCTTCGTGTTTTATGAGAGGACACCACTAAACGTTCAGCAAGTTACACATCTTTTAAAACAGTCATTGTATTTTTTGACGGATTATCTGAGTGCACATGCTCCTCCGTTGTTCTCAGCTGGCGGTGACATCAACAATGAGCTGCAGCTCTCAGGACTGCACCGTTCGTCATAATAATGCAATATGACCGTAAATAACCTTATTATAAAGCTTAATGTGCAAAAAACTAACTTCTACTTTAACATTCTGGCTCATCTTTTGTACCAAAAATCAAGAGTTTCATGTCCGCCAAAGCCTTGGAAGTGCTTAAACTTCCAAGCCGGTCTCCAAAATTGCCAAACTGGAGTCTTAATTTTTTTCTGAGGTGTTTCTGTTTCTTTTGTCCACTCCGTGTGTACACACACTGACACAAAGTTTACCTGTTTTGACACTAACCCCCTCCTCCTCTTTTCTCTTTTGCAGTCTTGGTTCCTCTGACAAGATCTGTGTTTAAACCAGCAACTAGAATTCTTTCTTTACAATCGGAAATAGAAAAAGAGAGAAACAACCCGCAGGATAATAACTGTCTTTCAACCAACCCACCGACCGGCCCTGAGAGAACGTTTCACCCGATACAAGATATAACCATGCCACGCAGGAAATTACAGCAGCATCACACTTTTAGAGGAACTCTGGACACATTTACCCAGTCAGAGGGAGGACCCGTTCTGAGCAAAGGTGAAAAGAGGGAAAGAAGAATGGATGGATGAGAGGATGCCCGGATAAAGAAGGGGCAAGGGGACAAACAGCAGCGAGCAGGCGTCTCTCCTGAAAATCCCGAACCAGCACAACACAGCAGCACCGCAACAGGAACCTGAGGATGAACGCAGCCGACTTCTCCTACTCTGAGAGGACGCTTTGTGTAACGATGGCTCAGAAAATCAACTAGGTTTCCACAACAATATGAATTCAGCATTTCAGCTCCTAAAGCTCCGCCCACAATCACAGCAAAGACACAATTTGATTTCCAGTGAAAGCTGCAGTCTGCGCTCCTGTGATGTCTGTCATCACCCAAAACAGATCAAATTGACCAGTGTTTCTCTCCTTTTGATGCTATGTCTAACCAGAGAGAGACCATGCCAAAACATATCTTGATAAAGGCTTGCACTAGAGGCTGAATCAGTTAACACTAATCTTAACGATATGCACTATTTTACCTCCAAGGCATGGGAGGTGAACCATACTTGCCTGTTAGAGTTTTACAGAGGAAAAACCGAGGTACAAGAAGCCTTCATGTGTCCTCGACCCCATCGCTCAGTCTGACAAATCATCGGCCTCCGCTCATTCTCACACACACATACACACCCTCACACAACATCACGCAATCGGCGCCATGACAACAGCTGATAAGTACAATTGAAAAGACACAAACAGTTGCCCAGTCAGACCTTTAAAATTGATTTAATCATTGTGTGTGGTGTTATAGTTTTATTTGATAAGCACAGAGCCAAGAGAACTTATTTGATTAGATATCCAAACATCACACACACACACACACACACACACACACTGAAAATCGCAGTGTGAGTGCTTTATTTCTGGCAGTTTCCACATCTATAGACAGCAGCCATTGGTTCCACTTTTGCCCTCTTGTAATGTAGATGATTGATTTTGTTTTTCTCTTGTGTGTTCTCTTATTTGACTTTATTCCTTTTGGATTTGTACTATTTTCTAATTGTTTTGCATTTGAGTGACAGCACCTTATAGAGAAACACAAGAAGGAGTGGGATGTTGAAGTGGCGTAGACAGGGTGGTTAGCTGACCTGGATCAAGTAGTACATGCCAAAACTTACAGGGAAAGTTTGACATTTTTGGCAAACACGCCTTCTCGCTTCATACTAAGAGTTAGACGAGAAGATTGACAGCTCTCTGAACTTTGTATGTTAAATATGAAGCAGCAGCAGCAGCAGGTTAGCTTAGCAAGACTGGAAATGGGAAAATGGCAAGCCTGGTCCATCCAAAGGAAAATTAACCTGAACACTGCTAACCCCAAAGCTAATGTTTATCGTGTTTGTTAAATTCGTACAAAAAATGAAGTCCTTGCAACTGGTCACACTATCAAATATTACATCACATAAATCCTGTAATATGGCAAATTGTCGATCGAGTGTTCCACACTGAGTGTCAAAACCTGTCTTCGGTCCTCTCCCCAAAAAATGTACTATATTACTTTTTTTCAAAAGTAATATCATTACTTATTTCTCCCTACCAAAGTAATATATTACTTCACTCATTATATTGTAACAACCCTGAAAAGACACGACGTCTTGGCCCTTGGTCAACAGGTTAAACCCTTTGGCTGACAGGTCGGCGTCGTGGTCTGCTTTCTGGGCGACCTGGGTTCACGACTCACTCCCTCCTCCTTTGCTACAATATTATTTAGCTGAAAAATCCAGTTTTTGCTGTTTCGGCAGCGTAGGGCTGCAGCCGTCATCCATGGCCGCAGATGGCTTACCTTTGCTGCGGTCAGTTTCCACGGGCTTCACGGAGTCGTGCTCTCGTTGTAGGTGTTTCAGGAGGTTTGAGGTTGTATTTTTGGTGGTGGAAAAGTCTTAGAACCCAATGGACACAATTTACATTTGACATTAATATTTTTATGGTCTTTGCTCCTGATAAGCTTGAAATAGTGGGCACATTTCCCACCGTTAAAAGTCCAAGTTTCCGTCTCTAACTCCATTTTCCTTGGTAACATTGATACGTTGCAAACTGCGGCTGATTGTTTAGTCATGTAACACTTTGCGGCACGTCACAACTAACACAAAATGATTTAAATTAATCAATAAAAGACAGAAGCAAGTAACCAAGCTGTAACAATTTGTTTTATTTTGGAGTAACAGTTATAATATTACTTGAGTTTCATTAGTAATCCCTTGCACTACTCGTTACTGGAAACAGTAATGTTATTCCAGTAACGCTGTCACAGTAATGCGTTACGACCGAACACGGGTTAAAACATATGCAGTGTTCATGTGGTGTTGGAATAATGGGAATAAAAATCACAAACGGCCTCTCACGTCGGAAAAAACAACACGGCAACGGCATAAAATGGTGGCCAATTGTCAATCTTTGATAAATGGTTTGAAACTTGCTTATTGATTCACATATTGCATATCAATTTTTGATCAGGTGATGTGTAATATGGTATTAAAGTTAACTTCTGTTCATAAAGAGCGATCTACATTAGTTAGAAATGTAATGTTTTAGCACGAACTTTGATAACAAGTCGGGTAAAGCTGTTTTTAAGCTTTATTTTAGTGGTTTTAGATAATGTAGTGGTGCAACAACAAGCCTGGGATAAAATCACTAATATAAACCTTCAAACTGTTCCCTGCATACTTGGACAGCAACATGAATCTCTACTGGGACGCTAACTTTAGTCTCAGCCAACCCATCACTCAGAGGCTGTACGAAAGAGATTGAGATAAATGCTTCATGCAGATGAAGTTCTAACATTAAATTAAACCCAGTACTGACTGGGTCTTGCTTAACTCTCTTAGTATCAAAATGCAGCTCATCTGCTTTGTAGCGTCCATTTATTTATTTATTTATTTATTTTGTTTAATTGTACAGAGACGGTGCACACTGATTAACATTTCTGTAAACGCACCAGTTTTAGCTTCATAGCTAATTTTCAACTGTAGTCCCTGGGCAAGGTGTTGACTGTCATGTTGTTCCCACTTTACAACCTCAAAGCTCAAGAACGCAACAAAGTCGGAAGATGATTTTCCAACTCTAACACTCCGATCCTTTCGATGTCCCATGAATGCAGCAATAGACTGGTGCTGTTTTCACGACTTTGGACAGAGCCAGGCTTACAATTTTTCCTTTCTATCTTTATGCTAAGCTAAGCTAACCTGCAGCTTTATATTCGTGTGCAGACATGAGAGGGGTTTCAGCTTATTTTCCATGGTATCAAACTTTGATATGGTTTATTTGCCACGTTCTGTACTTGGGTTTTTGACAATCACAGGAATTTACCTGCTGATCAACAGAAAAGCGACAAAAACTAGCTGCACATACTATTTGACCTGGGTACGGCTGGGGGCTGGTGATGATAGTGTTAGAAAAAACGGATGCACGGAGGGAAGGTTGCTGAAGATGGGACCCAGAGTAAAAGAGAGAGTCACTCTTCTTTCTGTCTCCCTCAAGTTTACCCTGTTGTTTACACTCCCAGATGCGCCGCTGCTCCAAGAGCCGAGCGAGCCACACTGCGGAGCAAAATGAATATGTGACATATCTGGCTGGTTTTAGAGAGGGAATGGAGGGCCTCTAAGGCTAGCAGCACGAGGATCACCCATGTGCCCGGTGTTGTTTCGGTGCACAGGATCGGGTGGATGATATCAGTTGCAATGGTAATCCCCCCAACACACACACACACACACACACACACTAGCACTCCCCTCTAGCTATTGTGATTTGATGAGCCCTTAATCAAAACTGCACTAAAACAATCATGCCAGCCAACCTTGAGAATTTTGTTTGTCAAGAACGACAGTAGATTGACCTCCACGTAATGTTTCACGTCAGTGGATGTAACACTGGGATGAAAACACACTTGTAGAGCACAGATTGCCTCTTCTTAAACACACGGACTCATAAAGACAAACACATCCCCAACATGCCCGCCTGAATTCAAAGGGAAGTCTTAAAAACAGACAATCTGAGGAGGCCTTTATGCTTTTAATCATTTTATATCATTAGCCCTCACGTATGCGGACGGATTCAGTTATTCTTGATCAAATTCGACGAACCCATCCAACCTCACAAAATAACTGGACTGCCTGGCCACGTTCGTCACTGCAGGGAAACACAACATAGTTGGCCAACCGACTGGCGACCATCTCATCAGCTTCGTAAAGAGAACTCGCTCTGTCGAGTAAGACCTTAACGATGGCTTAGGTGATTTCTTTTCTAATCTATGGAAGTGCCTCTGTATTCCCATTATGCAATTTGTCAAACATGAATTCAGGTTCTTTTTCTCACATATAAGCTATAGTGAATGGTGAAAAAATTTATGTCAGAAGAGGAAAGAAACAGTGACAGCTCACTAGATAATTGCAAGCATCTTTATATATAATACACATATATATTTATAGATATATACTTTTTTTTTATTTGCAAGATAAGCTCTGTGGCAGTCTAGTTATTTTTTGAAGCATGGCGTACATCGCGCAGTCATAGGATGCATCTTAAAAACAGCTGATTAGAGCTGAAGTACCAGCCTCTGAAACCTGCTCTCGCGTTAAAACGGTAAAAGAAAATTCACAGCAAACAACAATAGACACGCAGACAGTGACGGTAATGTTGTCGAGGATGAAAAAAAAGAGAACAGATTAGGTGTTGTTGTTTTCTTTCTTGTTTCGATGGAAAGAATTGTTCTTGAAACTAAATGATGTATGTCGATTGAGCCATGTGCAATGCCTTGGTAGAGGAGTTGTGTTTGTTAGCGATTGTTTGAGGGTGTCACGAGAAAAGAGGGAAATCCCTCTGAGGTTTTTTCTGTTTGTTTTTCAAAGTCCACATGCTCTGGGACTCTAAATATGAGGGCGGCGATTTTAAAAAAAACCCAGTCTTTGTAAGTTTGGGGAAATTGTTTTTAATTTCCTTTTTTTTTCCTTTTATCACTTTTTTTAAGAAAAAAAAAACTTAATTTCTAACTTGTTTTCAGAGGAATTTGTTTTCAGAATGTGGGAGGGCTGAAGGAACAATTTTGCAACTCATAAAATATATATCACTATGAAAACTGGTGCTTTCGTAAAGATTAAAGTACTTCAATCTCTATTATACATAAATAATAATAATCAAAATTAAGTGTTATCATAAAAGCAAATTCTAGGAAAACATGCATTATTCTATTTCTCTTTTTGTATTTACCGAGGGGGGAGGGGTTCATCGTACGAAAAGGTTGTCGTGACAAAAGGCATTTTTCCCCCCCAACCTTTACACCATTGCAGGAAGATAAAAACACCTCGTAAAATGCTTTTTCCAGACTGTATCATTTTGTGATCCTGATGTGGGACAAAGACAAGATCTTCCCCAATTTGGGAGATGCACAAGTACGGATACCTCTTTCAGAGAAAGAAACAAAAAAAGCCAAAAAGGCCATGAATGATGATTCTGATTTGGTGTAAAAGTCGAGTTGGTTCAGCGAGAGGGAACGAGTGGCATCGGTCTGCTCAGCTGCTCTGCTGTCATCAATTTAAGTGAGCCCCACCCCCCTTCTCCCTCTGAATCCCCCCCCGTTATCTTCCACTGTAAATGATTATAAATATTTGTTTGGTGATGTAGTGTTATAGATTCAGAGCATCTTAAAGGTTGTCCCTAAAAAGTGCCTTTTGTTCACAGATTCCATCTTGTAATCCTGAGTGCCCATCTCAAAAGAAAAAAAAGTCCCCTCCTTCATACTTCTGTCTCTTTCTCTTCCTCTTCTTGAAGCTTTTTAAAGCAGTATGCGTAGTACTAAAGGAAATTGGTGTGATTTAGTTCCTCTTTTTATTGTTGAATAATTAAGAAAAGAAAAAAAAAAATCCCCCAAAAAAGGATATTTTCTGTCTTGCTTCTCTTCCTCTGTATCTTGTCTTCTGTCTATCTTGGACACTGGAGTAGTCTATAGCCGCGTAACCCCACCCCCCTCACCCCACCCCTTTCACCTTTCTCCCTTTCTCTGAACAGCGGGGTTTCAAAAAAAAAAAAAAAAAAAAAAAAAAAAAGAATACGCAAAGATTTTTTTGTCTGAGCAGAATGCAGTTAGCTCACATGTTATTCTTGTCTGTACGCTTCACATTGTATTACCATACCCATCTTCTTCAGCTTCTCCATTCAACAGCTAATGTAAGTGAACAAGTTACACCACGGGGCTCTGGGCTGCGCTGAGGACGGCGGCCTGCTCAGGACAAACATGTTTGTCTTCCCCGGGGGGTCGTCTGCGACACATAAACCTGGTGGAGGAAGAAAAGCACTCTGGGGAACTTTTGGTTTTGGGCTCAGCCGAGGGAGATGACCAGTAGGACTGCTAGTATAGGCAGGTTTGTTTGTAATCCGTGTTTCTATTTATTTTTTATAATTGAATTTGGATTTGCTTTTTTAATCTTTTATTTTGTCATTGTCACTAAGTTTCTTAGGCAGCAGGAAGATGCTGCATTGAGACTTTCAAGTATGCACCTTCCTCGTGGTTGAATGAGACCAGCTATTTAAAAAAAAAAAAAGGAAAAAAATTTAAATTAAAAATGACTCGAAGCACCTTATAAGCGGACTGGTTCCACAGCACGATGACTAAAAGGCTCGGATTTAGCACAATCATAAGAGATGTTACGCATTGCTTTACAACATTGTATCAATTCATGGCCGCGTTCGACGGACACGTTGACCAAAGTGATACGCCTCCAAAAAACTGAACTAAACTTCAAGACTTTGGTGACTAACAGAGAAAGCACCTTGAAATTCCACCAGCAAAATGAAGTGATCACAGATTTTTATTCTGCAAAAAACAACAAAAAATTAAATATATGCAACTTTTTTTTTCTTCATCAAGCAAATGAAGCCAGCAGCAGTATTATCAATCAAGCCTTGACAAGTGAGAGCGCCACAGCTGAGAAGCCATATTAGAGACGAACGGGTTGCAGGGAGCAGTCTGCGTGTGTGTGTATGTGTGTGTGTGTGTGTGTGTGTGTGTGTGTGTCTGTCTGTGCGCTCTGTTGAAGGAGGGTGTGTACAGTCTCTGCTCCTGCACCGTTCAAAGAGCCCAGTCGGACCCTGTGCCCGAACCGTCCGAGGATTTTTCTTTTCCTTCCTTTGTTTTTAACGTTTTGTAGTATGCAGGGCCGTGTTTAGTGCGTAGACTGAGCCCCCTCGCCGCCTGAACCTCTCACCTCTGGCCTGTAACACGCCTCCCACTACGAGTGCTCCTCCTCCTCCTCCTCCTCCTCCCACAGAGCAGAGTCCCCTCCTCAGCCTAACCCCCCTCCCCCAGAGCCCATGGTGAAATGCATGTGTTAATTACAGTTTCTTTTCCATAATAATAATAAAAAACAGTTTGAAAAGAGCAACCCCTTTACTTGGTTGAATAAAAGGATGTTCTTGACTGTATCCTGCCTCTCGGTTGTGATTATTACTTCGTCATTTCAGTGGTGGTGCAGCTGGGTTTCCATTAAAATATATCGCAAATTTTTACCGAAGTTTTATAAATTTGGCAAAAGAAAAAGCACATTTATGTGTGTTTCCATCCACTACTGTCATAGGAATATTAGGAGTAAGTTCATTGAGATAAGCAGTAGATGGCGCAACATTTTCCAATCAGTTGTCATTTACCACAGCAGAAGAAGACTGAGCTACGTGATGGCATGTTTACAAGGTACAAGTAAACAAAGTTGTTGCTGCTTCCCATCTGATATGTCATTAATGTTTGTTTCTTGCACTAAATCAAGAATTGTTTCCTCATTAGTCCACACATAGCTTGTGTTTTTGGCTGCCGCCATTGCTTCTCTGGTGCAGAGGACTACTGTCGCAGGAGTGACGTTTAAGTCACGTGATTCTAAATCTCATCCATCTCCATCGCACTTATTCTCATTTACTGTTTGTCAATTGGCCAACTTTCTACAGAAGCGTATTGTTGTCATGCCATAGAAATAAAAATAGATCAGTATCAGGTTTTATCATGATAAATTTATTGTTATAACAATAAAAGTTTCACGTTATAACATGATTTTTTTACGTAAGAACATGATATTTTCATGTTATTGCAACATACAAACTTATCACATTATAACGTAAAACTTTTAACAATATACTATTTATATTGTAAAAACATGAAACTTATCACAATATAATGTGAACATTTCTTGTTACAACAATATACTTACTAAGTAACAACATGAAACTTTTCTTGTTATAATGTATTATTTATATTGTAAAAATGTGAAACGTATCACATGATAAGTTTAGTGTTACAACAATGAATGTTACATTTATGGTTATAACAATAAACTTATCATGTTAAAACATAACACTGATCCATTTTTATTTTTATGGTATGGCAGCAATACCCTTCCGCACTTCTCCACCTCCCTCAAGTGTAAGAACTTTTTTGCAGTATTTCAGGATTTTTTCAATTTTTTTGTGTTTCCATTCAGGCGTTTTTATGTACAAATTGAAAATTCTGCATAAAAACAGGCTGATGGAAACCCAGCTATTGATAGTGGTGGAAATGTAGCCTGCTCAGATTCTTTACTTTGTCGAAAGTAGGATCACAGCGATACTATTGAAGAATTTTCCAGAAGTTTAAATGCAACATTAAAGTAGGGGAGGGCAGTTACACTGACATTTCCTCAAGTTACACTGTAAAACTCGGCAAAAAAAAATTCATATCAAGTGGACATGTTTTGGCAAAGTTAGAGAGAAAAAGACATTTATTCACTCGGAAAGTAAAAAAATACAACAAGAAGTGTTTTCCATTTTTAAGGCTTATGTTTATTTGTTAACGATTGTAAATGTATACACAGTAAATTCCTCAGTGTAAAATTTGCAATGTCAAAATATGTAGACTCTTTCAGAGTTATACCAACAACAGCGAGTGTAAGGCGCCACCCTGTTTTGCCCAGTGTTGGTGAAAATGTTAAGAGTTAAAACACATGGAGTAAAAAGTACTCCGCGGGTAAAAAAGTATGCAGTGTAAAAGTACGAGTACTCCATTAGAGTTACTGCAACACCAATAAGAGTAAAAGGCCCGCCAGTGTTGGTGGCATTCACGGTGTGAGGAGTAGACTACTCTTCAAGAATCCCGCCAACTTCCTCCTCAGGTCAAACCGTCCAGGATTACTCCCGCCGCCATTTTCTCTCATCGAAAGACACCGGTAAGTTTCTCCTCCAGAGCTCCTACTAAACAATTCTTGGCTTTCCAGCTGAAAGAGTATTTGAGGATAACTCAGCATTGCTGTTCGCCATATGCCTCAGCTGGTTTAGTGTCTTAAAATGCCAAATTACAAAGGGCTAACATGACCGAGTTGGAGGCTAACCTTAAAATTAGCTTAAATGCACATGCAGTTTGATGCCAAGTAACGTTATTTATTGTCAAACTACACGATGCACGTCTGCGAGAGGTTAACGTTGTCATCGTGGAGGGGGGCTTTTGTTGTATTGCTCTAAATGTATATTGATTAGAGTAAAATAACAAAGATTGCATGTGTTGTGAGTTGACAAGCGTTTAACCGCTAATGGTAGTGACTAGTTTTGCAAGGTAGCTAGCATGAAGTTTGCCTTTGCCGTTAAAGTCACTCCTAAGTAAAATCTGTAACGCTAACATCGCGTTGACAGAATTAGTGGATTTGTTACTGTTCACACTCTGTTTCATTTTGGCTTATTTAAGTGAGGGATCAAGTAACTTAATGTGTGTTTGTTGGATAAGCCGTAAGTCAACTGACAACCTGGTTCTGCTTCTGATGGGGATGGGGACCGTAACTAACATCAAACGGAGCAAAATGATTGAGGACCAAAGACGTTATCGGTTGTTTTATCTGTGCTTTTCATGATTTTGGTGTAGCGTTAACCTGCTCTGTCTGTCAGCACCTCGTTGATGCGTTTTGAGGCGCAGAGCACTGGAGACATCAGGTACAGCTATTAAAATCTATGTTGACTTCTTCCCCTGAAGCCGACACAAAACTGTCGTGGATTGCAGCATTTCTGCTGTCAGTCTAATATATATAATAATAGTCTAATTAGTAGTAATAGTCTCAGCCTTTCCTGTAAAACAAATGGAAAATAATTTCAGTTGAGTTTTTGGCTTCGAGTTGTTCTGTCTTGCAAAAAAAAGAAAAAAAAAGGTAACTTTTCTGTGCTAATAACCTGAGTAAAGTAATAAGTTTAAGTGTAAAGAGATCAAAAGTAAAGCAATTAATGAAAGAAAGTTATGTGGATCTCAGATTACTTTAAGCTTCCAAACATGGACAAGCTAAGTGTCAATGCAAGGCTCCATGTTCAGATTTATTTTATTATATGTTTAACAGTGTATGTTCTGTATGTATGTAAGTGTTGTAGAGAGAGCTCCAGAACAGGTTGGTCTGATGGTCAAGAAAGTTACTCATCAATTACTGAATGTTGGGACACGCTAAATTGCCAAAAAAGGGATTGAAGATAGCCCATATAAATATATGCAGCATTAGAAACAAAATAACAGAAATCACAGAGATATTAATGAGCGATCAGTTACATATCTTAGCAATATCAAGCTAAATTTACAGCAAATAGATCTAATTTTAAATCAGACTGGCAAGTGTACTGTAAATTAAGGAAATTTTGTAACCAAATTAAATAAAAAGAAAAAGAAATTATATTATGAAAATAGGATAAACAAGATAAAGAATGATAGCAGAAAAGTATGGAGTACACTTAACAGTCTGATGGGAAAGAGTCATCGACCTACTCCATCTTTCTTGGAGACAGAAGGACTTTTTCTCACCAAACCAACCGAGATAGCAAACTACCTAAATAATTACTTTATTAAAAAAAATCAATGATTTAAGAAACAACTTTAAAGACATGGATAATGAATCATCATACTTATTAATAAGAGATAAAATTATGTTAGGGAAAAATTGTGAATTTAATTTTGATACTGTAAATATTAGTCGTATAGAAAACATGTTGAGAAATTGTAAAGATAAGCCACCAGGTATTGATGGATTAGATGGTAAGCTTCTGAAAATTGTGGCTGATTTGATTGCCCCGGTGATCTGTCATATCATCAACCGAAGTTTAATAGAAATGTTATGTCCACAAGAATGGAAAAAGGCAAAAATAACACCACTGCCAAAGAATGCAAGACAGTCATTTTCTGGACCTAATAGTCGTCCTATAAGTCTGCTGCCTGTGTTATGTAAAATTATGGAGACTGTGGTCTGTGAACAAATTAGATCTTATTTTTCCTTGAATAATTTAACCACAGATTACCAACATGCATATAGGGAAGGGCACTCCACAGCGACTGCCCTAACTCAAATGACAGATGATTGGTTAATGAATATAGAACAAAAGAAATTAGTAGGAGCAGTTTTGCTAGATTTCACAGCAGCTTTTGATATTATTGATCATGAATTATTAATTAAAAAGTTGGAATGTTATGGTTTCTCACAATCAGCAATAATATGGTTAAAAAGTTATTTAACAAATAGAAAACAATGGGTTTATTTCAATGGTAGTTACTCTGATGAGAGGGAGGTCAGCTGTGGAGTGCCTCAAGGGAGCTGTTTGGGGCCTTTATTATATAAAATTTTTACAAATGATTTACCACTTATATTAAATAAGGCTACTATATCAATGTATGCAGATGATTCTACAGTTTGGTTGTCAGCACCTAAATGCTCAGAGCTAAATACATCCCTACAGCAGGAATTGCAATCTGTGGTGGAATGGATAAGTAAAAATAAGTTAGTTTGTTTTCAAGACATTAAGAACCATCATATTTGGCACAACACATACTTTAAAACAACAGCCTGAATTGAATCTTATTATAAACACTGTGTCTGTGAAACAGGTACAAGAGACAAAATTACTTGGTGTTGTGTTAGATAATAAACTGTCGTGGACTAAACATATTGATAAGATGGTATCCAAGATGGGAAATGCTGTTTCTGTTGTAAGAAGGTGTGCAGCTTTCATGTCACTAAGGTTAACTAAACTAGTGTTACAATCTTTAGTATTGTCAGTTCTAGACTACTGT
>JAPQLA010000009.1:20148465-20159121 GCA_029822935.1 Naso vlamingii
GCCCGTCTCTTCCTTGTTACTGCACGCACAGTCCAAAGAATGGGATCTATCTTCTTGTCTGGGACTCAGGAGGGAGGCAAATAACTAAAAGAAAATAAGTTGGTGTATCCCTTTAACGCTCAAAATAGATTTTTCTTTTTCTCTTTTAATTTGTAGTAATATCTAATAACAGAACTGAGGCTTCAATAAATGCAGAGACGAAAAACCTGCACACGTTACAGAATCTACTCTTTAATCATGTAAACAAAACTGCATGTGCATTTACGACACATGTGTTGTACATGTGCAGTAAATGCAAATACAATCTGGGCTTTAAGAGCAGCATGACTTCAACACTTTTACAGTCTGTGAGTATGTACACAATGTGTGAGTGGCACCACAATAAGGGATGGTTCCCTTTTGACACAGCCTAAATATAGGAGTGCTATGTATTGCAGTGCAGCCTGTAAAGTCCCTGACTCACAGCAGTGACCATTTCTGGCACCACATGCATAACACAAGACATGCACGGCTGTAACATTAACCCCCTGACGACATTGTCAGCTGTACAATTTACATTTAAAAGACAGTAAATAAATGGACTACTACACTGAGACTGTTACAGTTTCACAGGCCTTTGTACAGCGTATGACATACCGAGCGCTGAGGAGGCATCCAAGCCCTGACCCCCGCCACTGGAGCTGCAAAACACAAAGGTGGACAGAAATGGGATGCACAGGTGAAACACCCAAATCAGTGGGGAGTGATGTTGTACACAAGGTTCAGTGAACGATGTCTATAAAAACTAGTAGCACAGAGAGGGAGTGGCCACCATATGTCTGCAGATGTTAATGAACAGAAATTAGTGAGTCTAATTTTGAAAATACAGCCATTACCGTAACTGTAAAATATATTGTAAAGCTTCAGTACTGTTCACCTGTACATTTGCAGTGGTGTTCAGAGAGGCCAAACAGGTCAAGTTATAAAAACTTTAAAAAGCCTACACGTTTACATTGATGCCAATCAGAGGTGACGCCGATTCATACCCGAGTCTACTGCAGAGTCATTTGACTGGGCAGTGAATGCCAAATGTACACATTCGCACTGCAGACAACACCAGATGTTTGCAGGTTTAAATGGGTTTTTGGCCAATGTGAAAGGGGCTTTTGTGAAACTTGTAGTCAGCTGGGCTTCCAGGGCGATTTCTGGGGCTCCCTGCCCAGGTTAGAGTGCCTGTTTTCAGCTTTACTCTCCTGTCAAAGCCCCCTCTCTTCTCAGGAGCTTTGGATTTTGTCATTTTCTCAGCTCATGCTCTCAAAAGGAATCTAGTTGTACTCTGGCAAATAGCGAAGCTGCAAGATCCCCTGTCTTTGGAAAGTTTTAGTCAGTGACTTGCTGACAAGTTGTGTTTAGATGTGAGAGGTTGTCAGACGTTAGTCTACTAGCATATGGAAGGCAAACATTAAAAAACTTGATATTAGTCTACAGGTACTGCAAGAAGATGACCAAATTTTCTTAATACATTTTTCAATCACACACTCAACAAATATAAGTCCTTACTCTTATCTCTTATTTGATTATTTTCTCCTTTCACTTCAAATCTTTGGCAAAAGCCTCTTGAAACGTCTGGGCTCGACGTTTGTGTTGAGACTCTGCTGCTGGACAAGTTAAAAAATGTTGCCTATTTGTTTTAGCTTTTTGCCTAACACTACATTTTATAAGATTACATTGAACCAATCATGATTATTTCATCTTCGCCAAATACTCATTTTTACTAAACAGTGCTTGAACACATCACAATGTAACTCAATGCAACCTTGGTCCAAACAAAGGAAACAAATGAAATCACGTATCAGTCACAGTTTACTGGGTCATTTTGCTTCATGCTTCATCTGTAATGAAAGGAGAGCTGACAACAACCTCTGGAAAACCTTAAAGTATGTCTGCATGTTGGCTCTTTATGTGCTTTACTTAACTGTGCGTGTTTGCGACGTTACATTTGCTGAGCAGTGTCGCTTGCTCGTCATCTTTCGGTTTTCTGGTTTCTTCTGCCCCTAATGCAAAGTAGGCTACCTCAAAACAGTTTTCTTTTTATCAAAAGCAGTTGTGGACACTTAAAAACCCGAAGCGAAGGGGAGCAGAGCAGAGACAGCAGCGTTAGTTAGTGAGCGGCCGGGCTGTGGGCACAGCGTGTGAGTATCCACTCGTTGTTGGAGAGAAGAGAGAGGAGAAAGCACAGCTACTATCGTAAGTGCGGAAAATGAATACTGGTACAGTTTTAAGAAATTCAGTATCAAGTTGTTTGGAAAAAAAAACAACAACAAAGCGATTTGTTTAATACAACTGTAGGTAAGACGAAGGGCGCGTGTTGTCAAGTCAGCTTTTGGAAACCCTGTGCCATATAAACGTTAGTGCATAAAATTAAATGATGGACGCTTTTATTTCGTCAGGCAACATATATATTGTCATATCACACAGCCCTAGATACCAGCACCGGAAAACGCCGCTGATACCATCAAAAATGCTGGTATCCGAATCAGCAAGTACACAGTCTGTGCACCAATCAGATACAATACCAACACATTTATTAGCAGTAAGAAAAGGCACCCAGCTACCTCCCAGTTAGCTCAGTTAGCTCTAACTGATGTCAAATACCTAAAATCAATTTTTCTTCGCCACTCTAAAACATCACACAGGAAGTTGGGCAATCCTGCCTCTGGCAACTACTATGTTTAATAGCGACAAAGAAGAACAGAGAGAGTCGACAGAGCCAGCGAAATTTCTGCATTTAGAGGTATTTTTCACTGGAAAGTCAAGGTAGATGTGTGAAGAATTGTTTTTTATGAGCTGGTATCAGATCAGTATTCGGTCTCGTCAGATTCACAAGTTTGGGTATGGGAATCTGTACTGAGGAGAAAAAATGGGCATCTGAACTCCCCTAGCCAACATATTCGCGCAGGTGTGTGCCAAAACATCAGTGTGTAGTCAGCACTATTTACTCTGCAAATAGTGCACTGAGTGTCTCATCATGGGACGTTACAGCGGGTTTTTCTCTCACAAGAAAAGCACTGCAAGCCCACGCTGAGGAGCACGCAGGGATGAACGGATGGATTTGCACCTGAAAAATATGGATATGAAATGCTGCGAGGCGCTTTGTAACAGTTTTTGGAGTCACGTAATTATTCAAGTACAGTCGTTGCTTACAGTTATTAGAATTCTCAGCTCTTCAGTGTGAGCCAAGCTGCTCTGCTCGTCAGCCTGCTCAAGCAGCGTGCACACAGAGCCGCTCCACAGACGTCTTCTGGTGAACAGGCATTTATTTGATAGAGGAGCCACATGTTACTTTGCAACCTCACTGATACAACAGCAATACCAACGACGACTTAAACAATCCATGGTGGGTTTTTTAATTTAACTGGGTGAAATCAAAGCGTAGTAACGAAGGTCCGCCTTCACTGGATGCATGAGCACTCCCACAGCCAGAGACAAACTTTCTGTCTTTTGAGCTGGTCAGTGCTGCTCCTCGACTCCTTTCTAATCACTGTTAGACAACTACAGACTCTGCCCAATCCAATTTTTTAAGCTTACAGGTTATTTATTTACTGAATGCATTTTGGAGGAGGTGTACTATTAATTTGGCAAAATAAAAAGTCTAAAATAGATCAAAATATTGGCTCCAACAAACCTGGTCGATATATTCGTCCAATCGCCCAACCCTTTTTTATGAGGCATATTTTGAACAAGTGATGGGACATTTTCAAGTTTTATGGGGTTCCCTATCACAGCGATATTCTCTAGATCAGACTTTAAACACTGATATAAATATCACTTGCAATGTTGATATCAACTTGCTGTACTATGTGGAAAACAGAATTCTTAACACTGCAGGTTCTACCTGGCTGGTTGTTGTGGTTCTGTGTCTGCGGCACTTGGCTCCTCTTTGGCCTCCTCGGGGGGAATGGGGACAGATGCTGGGGTCGGGGCTGGGGCTGAAGCTGGGGTTGTAGTTGGGACAGCTGTTGACGTGGAGCCAGAGTCCTGTACGGGGGGCTTGGGAGCCTCTGATGCTGGGGGTGAGGCGGCAGCTGCGGGCTTTGCCTTTTGCCAGTTCAAAAGAAATTGCTGTTAGACTAATGACTTTCACGTGTAACATTATAATAAAAATTATATACATTAGCTTTAAGTCATAACCCTGTAAAATTCAGAGTCATCTGTGAATATTACATAAGATCTCACCTTGGACACCATCACTACAACAAAATTCTTTTCTTCAATTTTGTATTCCTTTAATTGTTTGTCATCTTGCAGAATTTTTCCTGCATATATCAGCTTCTGCCCAGATACAGGAAAGTGGTCTTTTCCTCTCTCTGCTTCTATCTTCTCTTTCAAAGCCTTCACCTGATGGAAAAACAGCCTCATTATAACACATAACTATCCAAGTACAAACATTTCCTAAAAGTCTGCTGATGTTTCTAATTTTACATGTTAACAAAAGAGAAATATCCTGTTCATTTCTTTGATCTTTGACCTCTTGAAAGTCATGAGATCTGGATATTGTACCAAGAACCGATTAACTTGACAATGTCATTAGCAGGCAGGGAAACATCATGTCTGACCTGCCAGAGTCAGGGGCTTTTAGTCGGATTCAGTGTAACGTTGTAACGCAGCGTGGCAGTGCTTGCTGTACATAGGATACAAGTGAAAAGTTCTCCGCATTGTATCCATTAATAATTACGTCAAAAACATCTCGAGCAACACGCTGATGTTCGCTGAACCCTGGCCTAACAAGTTGAACGATCCCAGTGTTGACATGCTAACAAACTCAGCCAACCTCTCAGTACTTTTTCTGTTAGGCTAATGGTAATTGGCAGTGTCATCAGCGTTAGCATTAGCAATCATAGCGTAGTGGGCAGGTTGTGAGTTTAGCACAGTAGTTGCTGCACTACGTACCAGTTCACTTCAGGTATTACAGTACCGCAGCATCAAAGTAACCACAAGACAAACTTGAAACAATGAGAATTTGGTTTGGAGTTGCGTCGCGATCACTTTGTTAACGGTTGTTCAGCTAGCTAGCTAGCTAACTGGCTAAGGTATGCTAGTGAGGTTTCGCGTTGTTCAGCTCCCCTTTCGTGTGGGTTGCCGAATTGGTAACGTGTGTTGTTACTGCGCACCATTTTCCGAAAGTACGTACATTGTTCTGTGATCGGAAATGGCAAATAAAACTGTTGGATCCGCACGTAAAGTTAAAACATATGTCCCGCAGCTAGTACTGTTAGCCTAAGTTAGCAAGTTAGCTAATAGCCACTCACCGTTTGCTCGGGGTCTATCTCAATTTGAATAGTCTGCTGTTGCAGTGTTTTGAGGGTGATCTGCATGGTGGCCGTGGCTGACGGAGTGTCAGATGTGCTTCAAATGGAAAAATAGTTGCTCGCTAAAGCAGTTAGTTTGTTTTTAAAGTTGGTGTTTCTGGTAAGATAACAACTGGCCGAGAAATGTGTGTATCCATGAGCACTCAGCAAATCGCCATCTTTGGTGACAAGTTGGTGGTGCGGCGAGAAGAGCTCAGAGACGGAACGAGATCTCGTTCTGGCGACGAGACTTTGTTTGGCAAGCTGGGCATCTGTAACTCCTGGCGTCGTGTATTGGTTTGTTATTTTATTTTATTTTATTTTATTACTCCGTTTCTTGTTGGTTTATACACATTAGATGCTTAAAATCAATACGTTTTGGAGAAGACAAAAACTTTCTACTTGTTGACGTCACATTTTCCAAACAGGCTCGTTACTTTAGTTTGAGTGCTTAGCCTTTTGGCTGTGCGCAGGACACGTTACCAACCCAAAATGTTGCTATTTATCATTCTGGGAATGAGACGTGCAGACGAGAGCAGCCCTACTAAAAACAGAAAATTCTTCCTTTTGTGTCTTCCAAAATGTCAGTGTTTACACGAACGACTGAAAGCGTTGTAGTATGCATGCCAGGCCAGTAGTCGGCAGTGTAACTTTGTAATGACATGGAGCTGCTTAAAGTTGTTTACTTCCTGTTGCTGCCAAGCCCAAAGCAGTCACAAATTACAGAGATTTGACTTCTAACACTATGCTACGGGTGCACCGTGAAGAATTTAATCAGAGTTTGGTAGTAGCAAAGATGGTCAATATTAAAGCAACAATATGTAACTTTGATGGTGACCCGCTGCTTCAAAAAACGAAACTTAATCATGCACATAAATACGTTGCACAACACAGTTGGCCTAGTAATGTTGAAACTGTTTAATATTGTACAGAGAAAATATTCTCTGTTGTCCTACGACTGCTCTGTCTCAACGCTGTGATTTATGGAGGTCCCTGAAAGCAACATGTAGGCTGCCTGCAGACTGAAGCTGCAGCTGCAGCAGCAGGTCGTTGTTGGGGACAGCCCCGCTGAAATAAAATCCTGCAGACAGACAGAGCAGTCGTAGGACATCAGAGGGAAAACCAGAGGACATTTTTTCCATAAAATATGACCCAGTTTTAGTAAAATTGCTGTTTTGGGCAACGTACTTATGTGCATCACTAAGATTTTCAAAGCAGCAGGTCGCGGTCAAAGTTTAGCACTTTCTATTAATCGTCTCTGGTAGTGGCTACAGCTATATATTGACTTGATAGCTGGAAAAAGATTGTGGTTTCAAAAAATTGCACTCTGGAACCCAGTTTAAAAAAGTGTTCAGTTTCACGGGAAAACTTGCACCGTCTAAACAGAGTGGCCTAATCAACCTGGTTTACAGATTCTACCTTAAAGCAACACTATGTAACTTTGACTGCGACCCACTGCTTCGAAAAACAAACTTAACGACGCACATTAATACATCGCACAAAACAGCAATTTTAGTAAAACCAGGTCATATTTCACAGAGTAAATGTCCTCTGGTTTTCCCTTTGATGTCCTACAACTGCTCTGTCTGTCTGCAGCCTCGTTTTAGCCGAGCTGTCCCCAACAACGACCTGCTGCTGCAGCTGCAGCTTCAGTCTGCAGGCAGCCCACATGTTGCTTTCAGGAACCTCCGTGAATCACAGAGCTGAGGCAGAGCAGTTGTAGGACAACAGAGGGAAAACCAGAGGACGTTTTCACCGGAGAATATGACCCAGTCTTACTCAGAGTGTTGTTTTATGCGACTTATGAACGTGCGTCATTAAGTTTTGTTTTTCGAAGCAGTGGGTTGGGGTTGAAGTTACATAGTGTTGCTTTAAAGTCCCTGTAAAGTGAAACGAGATTCGTTTTCTGAGTTAACCACATCCCAGATAGATGTCTTATTAACCATCCTGCCAAATTTGAATGCTAGAAAAAGTCGTTTAGTAGGTGAAATTAGGTTTTAAAATCATGACAAAATGAGCCAGTTCTCTCAGCTCTGGAAACTGGGGGCGTGTCTGCTACAGGCACCGAAGCCCCGCCCACTCGCTGAGCCTCATCAAGTTTCAACTGTCAATCAAATACCGGCCAACGACGCTAATGCTAGCTGTCACATCGTACCCAAGCAGCTACGAGTTTGAGCCTGAGTCTGAGTCCAGCTCTTATCTGAATGTTTCGGATACACGCCGAGCAGTGAGGGACAGTAAATAGCCTACAGTCCAGATGCTGGAGCCGCCGCCGTCAGCACACGAATCTCCGCTTGCCCTGATAGTGCGGCTTGGCGGCTAACACTAGCCATGGTAGTCTCGTGCTGACGGCTGCGACCCTCATTGTTGTCGCGGTGTAGCCTTCAAGGCTCCCGTTACTGTGGCGGTCAGCTGTGGGTCCGATGCTTCAGAGCCTCACCTGGACTGAGACTGTTTGAATTAAAAGTGAAGTTTCATGTTTCACATGATCTGTAGCCTCTGTACAGAAAGCACCACATTTATATCAATAAATAAATGTTTTACAATGAACCGATCAGTCTGCATTACATTTTATTTTATTAAAGACAGAGACCACGCCCAGCTCGGAACTATCAATACATAAGAAAATAAATAAAACATACAGTCAGAAAAATGGCCACCCCCACCTGCGCAATTGGACTGGTGCAGCCCTACATGTTTGAGCCATCTGAACCAGAATCTGGCTCAGAGGAGGAGGAGGATAGTGGACGGCCTGTGCATGAGCACATCTTTCAGTATTTATAGTGTTACTGTGTACATGGGAGGAGTTATAAAAGTAGGGACGCCAGTGCGTCATGGTGCCCCCTCTATAACCCCGCCCATAAAAACCTAGACCAAGAAGCAGAGTGAAACAGTTTAACCCTAAAACTCTAAAATTAAGCACTGTACAGAAATGAGTCTTTGTGCATTTTTTTATCAATAAATTTCGAACACTTCTAATATATTTTCAAACAAAAGTCCAATTACCCTTTACAGGCACTTTAAGTTTAATAGTCTTTGCATTATATTAATATGACGTGAGCTTCAGTTAGCTTTGCACAGAAATGGCCACTAGAAATGTCCTTCAGAGGAAAACATTTTACTTTGATACTTTGAGCACATTTCACAACCTCTACTTTATTACTTTTACTTGAGTAAAGATGTTGAATCAGTACTTTAACCAGAATCTGTTTTTTACCCAAGTATCTGTACTTCTTCAAGAATGTGTGTACTTTTGCCACCTCTGCTGCTGAGTGCGTTGTTCGTGCATAGAAGTATTAATTCGTTGGATTTTGTCTGTGGAGAAACTTGTGAGCTACATGAAATCAAATGATTCAGTCTCAGTTTAAACAAAAACCAGTATGTTCTGATGCTGCTGGATTAACACCAGTTCAGACCAGTTAGGGAAGCACATCTAGTCAGACATGAAAACAGTGATGATGTTCCTGCTCTTCAGAGGCTGAACCCTTTAGCTTTCTATCAGTCAGTGAACACAGGTACACATAAACAGCACTGAGGTAGAAGGAAAGGCTAAAAATCATAAATTTCACAATAAAAGTCCGCAGAAGTGCATAATTTCGAAGTGTCATTGAGTTAACATAAATGCAGAGTGACAAACACAACTCTAATAGACAAGACATCTTTTTATTTCTTTGGATTATTTTACATTAAAAAACAAGAAAACTTGTTAAAAATGGAACCAAGTCTGACCTCTGGTGCCACTTCACACATTTGATTTCTAAAACTGCTCAAATATTTTACTAAAATACAAACAACAGAGAGAAGTCTTGTATTAAAACTTTTTTTGTCTTCCATGAATTATCTAATGCCCCTCAGATTTAAATGGGAACCTTTAAAGTCATCAGTAAGTGTGTTATCAGGGGCAGGCGGGAACGTTGACGCAGGGTAGCCTTTCTTTTGACTGCTCACCGTCCGGCAGCGGGTCGCATTTCACATCTGGAGTCCCAAAGAACGTTGCCGGCTCCTTCTGACGGCCGATGGTAGGACTGAAAACACACGCACACATACACACATTGTGTTCAGACGGCTCTGGAACTTCTTTTACAGCCAAACACTCTCTTCTTCTCGAACTGGTTCTGATCAGGATTCTTGGAGCCTTTGTGCTTTGTAGAGGAGCAGAGCTGGTTTCTGTAACCATGCGTCACACAATGTGCAGTGGAAGTTACCAGGTATAACATGAGAGCTGATCACACTGTTTGTACGAGTCCTTCCACTCAGAGACCTGCATGGGTCCATCTTTCAAAACCTGCAGCCGCCCATACCTGTCAAGCTCCGTACACCAGAACCAACCTGTTAGCCATCGTTATGTCTAAGGCAAACCACATTCACTCGTACCCGTTAATAAAAGCCCCGCGACCCGACCCATGACTGTGATGAAACACACACACACACACACACACACACAGGCTACAGTCACTCACATTGAAGTGGAAGGAGGTGAAGTCCTCTCCCTCGATGCCGCTATAGTGTAGTGTAGTGGATCGTTGATCCTAACGTACTCCCGCTTATTGTCCAGCCGTCTCTTTTTACACTAGCCTCAACTGAGACTCAGCTTGCTATGCATAGCTCAGTGCATGTTCAAGATTAAAGCTTCCGTTCTACAGAGCTCTGTTATTAGACCAAACTTCTCCCAAACATCAGACTTAGTCCTGGACAATGTCCTCTCCACGAGCTGGTCTTCTCCACTGGCTAATTTTTGCCTTTATGTCATCTATTTTGGTGTAACACTACTATATATGAACTAGCAGCAGCTGGCGGCTAGCTACATCTCTGTTGGATCAATGACAAGGTCAAAGGCCAGCGTTTGTCGTTGACTTTGAAAATAAAAGTAATTGCGGCTGGATAATATTGATTTATACTGCACATCTTTTTACTTTGTTTTATTAGGAAAAACAAAAATATATGTTTGTTCTCACCCACTGTCCGTCTGCGTGTGGTTTATTTTTACTCATGCCAGTATGCGTGAATTTATTATGTACATTTTTTAACCCGTTACACAGCCTTTCGGTTATCAGCGGGTACCCGACCTGGTGCAGGACTCTGCTTCAATTCACTGACTACATTTACATGGGCTGCAATAATCCAACTACTGAACTTATTCCAAATAAGACAATATTTCAGTTAAGGTGTATACATGTGTTGCTTATAAAATATTCCATTCATATTCCTATTTACATGTTACAGAGCATAGTACTGCTCTGTAACATACTGCTTGATGACTCATGAGACGCGCGCCCACCCCACGTCACATGTCTGATATATGTTTGATATCCATGTTACTCAAAATATC
>JAPQLA010000009.1:20416734-20448331 GCA_029822935.1 Naso vlamingii
TCCAAAGACTCTTTGGATGTGTGAAAATCAGTGAAAGAAACTTGACCATTCAAATATTCAACATTTCCTCCCCAGTGAAGGTAGATAAAGACAGACAGCCAACTGTAGTGTCACACTGGCGTCACTGATTATGAAAGAAATATAACATTTATGAATGATGATGATGAAGTTAAGGCCACTGCAACGTAGATTGTCCTGAATACGTCTGTGATTTAAGTGGCACCTCGTGGTGAACAGCAGCAGTCACCTGTTAACACCTGAGCCGGCTCCATTCGCGGATGAAAACCATGAGATGCTGTTGAAAGCTCAGAAAAAGAACAAGGACCTTTAACTGTGACCTTGAATGTTAAAGCTGACTTGGCTGCATTCACTATTTTTTCATGTTTAAATCCAAATCGAGGTATTCAAAGAAACACAAAACTGAGAGCAGCCTATCAGAGTATGTTTTCATTTGAATCTGCTTGACGGCTTCATACCTGTGCAATAAACTCTTTTGGCTGTAGTTGCCATGACGATGCTGGTCAGGCCCGTTCCTGCTCCCAGCTCGAGGACTGTAGCTCCTCTGAACATGGCCGGCTCAGAGAGGATGAAGTCAGCCAAGAAGACCGCCCCGCGCCACACCTGACATGAAAAACATGATGCTTTCATGCCTCCTTCAAGAGAATCAACACTTACATAAAGAAATCTTGGCACAATTTAACAATGAGGGTTTTTTTCGATTGTGATGATTTTGATAAATATGTATTTTATGTAGTAATTCAAATTCATTTAAATTAAAGTGGCATCTGCAGGAACAACTGGAGGGTGAGTCTGGCGCCCTGGTGTCTGCTGCTGGCACCAGACTAACAGGCAGCATGTACACACAGATCTGCAGACACCATGAGCTGTCGTTAAAGGAGAAGTTTGGTTTTTTGCACATTAAGCCTTATAATAAGGATATTTACGATATTTACACAATGTTCTACAGCATTATCATGATGAACGGTGCAGTCCTGAGAGCTGGAGCTCATTGCTGATGTCAAAGCTGGCTAAAAACAGCTGAAAACAACGGTGGAGCATGTGCAATCAGCCAATCCAAAAAATACAATAAACGCTCGTTTTAAAAGACATGAAACTCACCAAACGTTGAGCGGTGTCCTCTCGTGTACCGACACTAAAACACGAACTTAAACTCAGAACTATAACCAGGAAACAGCTGTTTGTTTGTCTCGTGAAGCAGCTGAAAGAGCCGTTTCCAGGTAATATGCCGCTGTCTAACATCGTGTTTTAGTGTCAGCACGTGAGAGGACATCACTAAACATTCGGTGAGTTTCACGTCTTTTAAAACGAGTGTTTATTGTGTCTTTTGATGGATTGTCGAAGTGCACATACTGAACACCTGCACTTTTTCAGTAGCAGTGACATGAGCAATGAGTTCCAGTTCTCAGGACTGCACCGGTTGTCATAATAATGCTGTAAAACATTGTATATGATTACAAATATCCTTATTATAAGGCTTAATGTAATATAATATAAGGCTGCAGTGAACAGTGAGGTTAAAAACATGGCGTCAGTGACGCTTTATCAGAACAACTTGGCATGTCGAGGCTTCAGGACACTTGGATTACTGCAGATGAGCAGTCTGGAGGCGTTTCATAGTTTCATTATGCTTCTCTTTTTTTTTACCTTTGAAAATTAGTCACCATTCATCATGACTGTTTTGGAGATTACTGCCACGCCTTTTTCCTGTGAAGCTCCAGCAGCGTTTTGTGGAGTAAAAAACTTCACCCAACCCTCCACTGGCATGAGAGTGAGTAGATAACAAACACATTTTCATTTTAGGGTGAACTATCCCTTTAACATAAAATTTTACATGATCCATTCCCTTTCATTATAATAAATATACATTATTTATACACATATATATGACACACATGCACACTAGAATCTTGTGTGCATTCAAATACATTACTTTTAAGAGTTGTTTTCTGTAACTATGTTACCTTTACCTGCCACGCAGCCTCTAACTGCGGAAAAACCAGCCATGAGCGGGCATCATCACAGCAAACAACACTGTTCTCAAGTGGTCACTGATTAAATTTGATCCATTTGCTCTTGGATGGTGCCATGTTCTGTCAGCATCTCCAACTTTTATTAGTGCTGTTTAATTAGTTAAAAAGGTCAAAAACAAGAATTGTGTGTCTCAGACACAAGGACGCACGTGCACACGTTTTTTACAAATAATTCCTCATCCAACTTGCCTGTTATTAAGTGATGTTAAGAAGTTATATTAATTTGCAATGACGCCATTAACAGCTGCATTTCTGCAGACCACTCCCACTTACAGAGAAACTGTTGCTTGTATATTATATCATACTTGACATTTATTGTGGTTCTGACACTGTTCACTAGATGGCAGCATTAGAGCACATACGGCAACCTTCTGAATCGTGAGCAGATTAGTTTTGGTGCAACCAAAGGGTATTTTTAAATGTAATGGAGGTGTGAATTGTATTTTACATTATGTTAAGAAAATCTAATTTAGTGTTTTAGTTTCTTTCAGGAACAGAACGCTGATTAAACGGAGCTATTTAGTCGTTCTTGTCCTGCTGTGAAAGGAAGGTAAATCTTGTGTTTTTCAAGCAGCACAGCTCAGTGTGTTGTTTTAGAAGGTTGTGGCCATGACCATAGATGGAGAAACGGTGGAAAAGATATTAAACACAGAGATGTTACTCTATGTTTACAGGATCAGAGAGTGACAGAGTTGAAGGCCTCTATCCCAGTGAACACTGAACAGTACAGGAGAAGGTTTTGTTAATGTTCATTTAGAACAGAGCTTCCTTTAACAGTCCCACGTTGTAAATAGATCTGCTTCCTTCTTCATTATCTCCAGTGAAAGATTTTGATTTAGCAGAACCACAGTTGTGTGTAAAGAACCTTGTTCAGTGTCTGCAGCAGTTTTGGAACAGAGGCACTGATGGATTTTCATCATGCACAATGATTCATTTTGAGTCTAGTGTGTGGGTAGAAGACACAAGTCGAGCGTGTTGGGGAAGATTCTCCCACTGATTCATCACACACCATATTTGCTTTGTGTGCTTGCTTAGGAATCTCTATTCAGTTTTCCAGAAAGCACAGTGGCCAGTCAGCTGATGGGATCATGATAACCCCGGACAGAAAGCGCCATATTTACACACCAAACTACATCTTGATGTTACATCCTGCTTTAGTTGTTGTTCCAGTCAGATTGCTGGTGATCTGTGGTTGGAAATGTCTCCCCTTTCTGTGTTGAGCCCACACATAAAACGGTAAATAGTAAACGCAGTAAATAAAAAAGCACAGCCTCAGACATAACATGCTGACTTTTATCCAAGCAGCTTCAGTGCATGCTGAAGTCATGGACTAATGAAGCCAACAGACGCACATCTGCAAACAGCAGGGACGCAATTCTGAGGTTCCCGTGGCAGACCCTCCTCAGCCCAGCTGCGCTTCGAGATCCTGTCCATGAATACCACACACAGGATCGTCTAGCTGATTTAATTTTTACTGACCTGTTTGCCGACGTCCTCCAGAGGTGTGGCCATAGTGTGCTCTGTAAACAGATTGGATTCATTCATCATCATTTTTCCAGGAACAGGCAAATATTTACAAAAATCAGTGGAGTTGAGAAGGTAAAACATCAAATATATCGTCATTTCCTGTTTCAATTAAGTCAAAAAGCATTAGAAAATGTTCACATTCTGTTTTATTTGTATTTTACACATTATTGCAACTTTTTAGAAATGGGGTCAGAGTGAACCCTCTGAAGGCCTGTGTGAGCCTGGGACCGCATGAAATAAATTGGGTGTGTGTATTGCTTCTCTCTTTCGCTGCCTCTTGACTACAATGCACCCCAGCGATTGCTCAGCTTACCTTTTCCAAAAACAGCCCTGCTTCACACAACAAGGGCTTTGATCATGACAGTCTGCTTGTTTTGACCCTGTTTGTTTGTTTGTTATGATGAGCATTGAACGAGTTTCTTCCCAGTGTTCAAACCGGATTTAAAATAACTGAGTGATCAAAAGTTACTGGGGTAACTTCGAAGACTAACAGTAAGGCCATCAACACAATTCATACTTACACGTGTTTAACTCCTAAGTCACTAGTTTCCATTAGCTTTATGGAAATTTAACCTTTAAAAACCTTTAAAAAGTTTGCATGTGTCAAAATAAAACTCAGGATTACTTTTACACGACACTCATGATGACCAAGATGACGATAAAAAATTATAAAAACACAACAACTTTTAGGTTCTTACCAATTCTAATTATGTTCTCAGAGCACGCATCATCTGCATCATCCACATCCTCCTCCTCCTCCTCTTCTTCTTCCCGTACAGGGTCGGACTGTTTGAGAATGATGGGACAAACCAAGTCTCGACCGCTGTCCTCCGCAGGGTTTTTTCTCGGCCTGCAGAATATTAGGATCAGTATGGATGCATCTACAGAAGAACACATCAGTAACCAAACCTATGAATACCACTTTCACTGAGCGCAAAATGTGCGCTCCAACTTAAGTCGAATGTGGTTTTCAAATACTTGTGACAAAGGTATGTGATGTGGGCAGGATATCTGACATTTTAACAAACTTTATTCCAAACATCAGTGCACTGAATAGTAAACACTTTACTTATTAGCTATTAAATAACACACCGCCCTCTGCTGGACAAACTACATAATCAGTCCTTTTTAAATCACTCCTCCAAGCATCTTTTCCAGCTTTAAATTTTTTTTTTTAAATTGTCACATATTGGAAAACATATACACCAATACCGATATCACAGGTCGTGTTAACTGAATATTTTCCATCACAGCCATTTTTCCATTAACAATGACGGAAAATTTTGAAGGCTGTCCTTCATTTTGCCAGATTGTAATTCACACTCCTGTCCAGTTGGTGGCGGGTGTGTCAAATTAATCAGCTATTGACATGAAATCCCAGTGTTCGCTGTAGCAGCAGAGTGTGGCGTCAGAAGACGTCTATCCGAGAGAAAAACACAAAACCTGATGACGATCGCCTCTGCAGGGATCACGCTCGATGCTTTTGATTAAGTACAAGCGAGTGCACAGTTTAAATCCATCGGACCAGGATTAAGGTTTGAGTTCAGGCTCGGCAACAACAGCTCAGTTCAGTTAAAATCAGTTCTTTTTTTTTTCAGTGGTTTGTTCATGATTTAAATGTAAAGGTCTACTTTTGTAAAATTGCATTGTTCATTTGCCTGTTTATACACAACGGCACAATGTTTTTTCTATAGGTTTCTATAGGTTGTGATGTTTATTTTATTAAAAAACAAATGAATGAATGAAAACTATTACGTCCTATCATTTAAAAAAAAAATGACAATGACGGATAGTAATTGATTATGACACATTTTTTTTGTCCCTGTCTGTCAACGCAACCTCTGACTGATTTATCTGTGAGAGGCCAATATCAGCTGATAATTTAAAAAAAAAAAATGTTAATGAAATCCAAAGTTTTGAAACGTAATGATTTGTTTTATTTTAAAAAAATACAACTGTGTAAATGTACAGAGCTAAAACAAAGTCACTGCCAAGATTCTGTACAAAGGTTCTTTTCAGTACATGAGTGTAAATGTGGTCTAAAACATGTTTGTAAGTTTACTGTTGAGATGTTTTTCTGTTGTTGGGATTAAATTTTGGAATAATGCTGACTTAAATTCAAGAATGTGTAAGTCACTTGATTTTCAAACAAATGTCTTCTAAGGCTGTTTTTGCAAATTGAAATTATTATTTTTTTCCTTTTTCTATATTTCTCATTTTTATTTCTCATTTTCTGGTAGGTAGCTAAACTTAATGCAAGATTTTGTAGGACAGGCGCAGATAAGCATTTTGCTTCAGCCTTTACATTTTCAGTCATTATCATCATTCAATAATTACTTTATATCAGGTGATCTAGAATTTATGTATTTATTGTACGTTAGATTGTAAATACTATTATTGTACTATGTAATACTATGTGTTGTAAATACTATTTCTCCTTGTTTGGTTGCGTGTGATGACTAAATAAACACATTGATTAATTGACTGATTAAAGGCGATATATTGGATGGGCCCTTAAAATTCTTTGAACAGAATTTGTACTTAATAACTTGAACAGATTTTACAGAGTTGGTGTATAAAAGGACAGAGACATGTGACATGAAACAACGGCCCTGGTCTGCCTTCAAACCCTGACCGTTACGGCACACACACTCACAGAGCAACACGACTCGTTTTAACTGCTGACTGAGAAGATTTTTCACATACCGATGTGTGACGTCAAGGTCGCCGTCCTCATCCAAAACCGGGTCCACATTTCCTCCCCCAGCATCCTCTCCATCTTTTCCTTGTGTGGCCTTTACATCCTTTTCCTCACCCTTTCTTAGTTCATCATATTTTTCTGGCTCCTTTAAACTTTCTCCTGCGTCATGCCTTTCACCATCAGACAAGATCCTGAATTTGGAGACGAAGACTGAAAGAATAAATACAACAAATTTGGAAAGTAAATAGAAACATACACCAAACTCAACATTTTAACACAAAGCAGAAATGTTACGACAAGCATTTAATTTATTCCAGTGTGTCACAATTTATTTTTGTTAGTTTTTTTATTTAGCACACACAAAAAATAATAATTCATACACAAAAACCAAAGTCCCTCATATTGAGCATGTGCATGAAGACAAGAACCCCCAGGGGGCTCATGAAGTGTCTCCCTTAGTCAAAGTGTATGATTACAGCTTAATATAATGTAAATCAAAAAAAAAAAAAATCAAAATTGATAAATAAATACTAAATAACAAACTGTCAAGTATAGTTGACGTATTAAAGTTTCTAAAAAATGTCTGAGGATGCTTCTCTCTGAATGTCCTGACTTTTTTTTGGATACACAAATTTCTTTTGATGGGATTTTATGTAACCATTTTAAAATGTATACTTGTTTTGAAAAAGCATCATGTGAAAATGAATGCTTTTTGAGCCAATTTTAATTTTAAATAATAATAATAAAAAATAATAAATCAGGCAAATAAAAAATAAAACACAGTTGACCACATTGAAAATAAGGGAAGGAAAAAATGTTTTACATAGGATTTTGAAAACATTTAACATTTTGATGGATATACATACAGAAAAATATAAGTTTTTAGAAAATATAATTAATGTGGTAGGATTGACTGAGGTGGTGAGTTACTCTCCAAGCCACTAACGCCTATTTACTAACAGGTGCATGTGCCAAAAATTCTGTAAACTGATAAGAAAACCAGAAATTCTTCAAAGCGTCAGTGAGAGCAGGTTCATGTCGTCACTCTGCTGTGAGGAGCAACCAGCCCAATTTCCAACTATAAGGGATTTTACTTCCAGTTCATTCCTACTGTATGTGCAACATGGCGAGATATATTTACATCTAGTCATGAACTGAAAGTTCTTACATTGGAGAAACTGACACCAGAGAATTCTTTGCTACCAAAAAAAAAATGTAAAAAAAATCAATGATTCTAAAAGTATTTGTCAATTAATTTTCTCTTGATCAACTGATCAACAAGACACTTTTAGTAGCTATTAAGATGTTAAGCTTAAATACTGAAATAATATTAATGAGGAACGCAGCTTCAGGAAGTGACATGATGCAATCAGCTGATTGGTCGGACTCTGTGCACTGATCCGGTACCATGTGATTTAGTAGCCGCTAAACGGTACCCAGCTGCTTCCCAGTTAGCTTAGTTAGCTGTGACTGATGTTACATATCTGAAATTGGCTCTCAAACTGATCACAGGAAGCTGCACTGTAAAGAAGAACGGAAAGGTTGGCAGAGCTGGTAAAATGTCCACATTTGACAATATTTTACTGTCCATCCAACAGTAAAAAGGTGATGTGTGAGGAAATAGATTTTCCTAGATTTTAGTTTTTAAGTGGCCGTTGCACGACTGTTTTATAATGTTTGAATCATTTTGTTTGACTAAATCATGATGACACTATGTTTTAAAGGAATTGTTATTTTTATGTGCTGGTATCGGATCAGTGCTCAGTATCGGCCGCTAGGCAAGTGTGGGTATCAGAATCGGTATCAAGAGGGAGTATATAGTATTGGAACATCTCTCCTGTGAGACAAATGTGAGGGTGAAAAAGTTAAAGTGAAACGTTTGACAGAAGCAAACGGTGTTTGCTAACTGCAGCTTTGTATCACATCTGTAGTTTTAACAACCTCATTAATACATACGGTGGAGAGAAACTCTGTCTTTCCTACTACGACCTACTTCGCTACTTGAGCAGCGAACAGGCAACCCCTTGTGGTTCAGCTTGTGCCAAGATTGGCCCGGAGTTGGGAGGTGTATTGCGACATCTAGTGGCGGAAAGTTGTTTATAGGCCCTCTAGGCCACGTTTAGACTGGAGCAGCCCTACCAAAAACGGAAAAGTCTTTCCTTTGCGTTAAAAAAAAAAAATCGCTGTAGTATGCATGCCAGGCCAGCAGCTGGCAGTGTAACTTTATCATAGCATATCAATTTTATTAGTTCCTGTTGCTGCAAACCCAAACCGGAGCCATAAATTAAAGAAATTCAGCTGTAGTTTGACTTCTAAAATGAATCATAATTTAATCAGAGTTTGGCAGTGGCTACTGCGGAATGCATTGACCTCTGCTAGCATTAGCATTAGCTTAATCACCATTTTCACAGACTTTCCATTTTGCCAGTTTACACAGCCAGTCAGAAGGTTGCCTTGTTGAAAGCTTAAACTCTGGAACCAGGCTTCAAAAGTTTGCGGTTTAAGGTCGAACTGTAACAAGAGTGTTTTGTTTGATGTGAAAAACTTGCGCCGTGTGAATGGCCCCTTAATATTAATATATATATATATTAAGGTATGTTGGTTTTTATATTATGACTTATATTATGAATTTGATTCCTGATGAGTGCTCATGGCAGGATAATGTCTCTCATAAACTGAGCGCTCACATTGTGCTGGGTTTCATTCTTTCTTTCTACATTATTTCAGCAGCCTACAGTATGTACCTGTCCAGCACGTGGTCAGTACAGCACATAGTGAAGGGTTCTGTAACTCAAAATGTCATCACACACACCTGGCTGTCCGACATAGTTGAGGCGTGTCATAAGGTGGCGTGCGTTGGGCAGGAGCATGTGGACATCTGACAGCACAGTATCATGATGAAAAGTGATCTGGTCCATGGCCGCTCATTCATGGTCTGAGAATAGAAAGGCACTCCAGTCATCTGCTTCCAAATACCTGAAGACACACACACACACACACACACACATTTCAGGCTTACACAGGCTGACAGTTACAACATGTATTCTCTATTCCTGTATCTTAATACATAAAAGTGCATTTTGTGTGTAAAACAGGCACATCCAGCTCGGTAATAGCTAAATCTGATTGTGTGAACCTTTGAAGGAAACTTTACGTATTTCCACAAAAAGCAGTAGCCCTGCAAATAAAACAACCTTTTGGGAGAAAAGTTGGGCCAACACATGGACGAGACAGTCACAGTCCCAAACATGGTCAGGAAGCTCTGAGGCACACTCCGTCGATTCAGCATGTCGACAATGCTGAACATTCTGAGGATTCTTCTCCCTGTCAAAACCAGCCGCACTTCTCTTAATTTAACAAAGACACAGACTTTTTATCTGAAGTTTCGGGGCTGTTATGCTCATTGCACCAGCTCATTTAGCCTTGGGCCTCTAGCCTCAGGCGCAGGTGAGCAGTGGGCCACAGAGGGCTGGTTAGTTCACGTATTTCAACTCCACACCTGCAAATTGTTTCATTTTCAAGCTTGAGGCGGCAGCCCCTAATGACACATAAAATTCAACTGACATCAATTGAGCCTTTTTATCAAGAATTGTACAACTTCCTCTAGAGCCATTAAAGGCTTTACACAGTTTCTTTTTTTTCCACATGTGCAGTGGTACTCTCAAAGACCTGCAAACAGACTCTGATGTGTAAAATGGGAGGAACAAAAACGACATTTGAACAGTATCATTTGATCTTTTATATAATCTGTGCTCAGAATTCAGTGCGGCAGTTTGCTGTCTTCAGAAAAAACCCGCAAACTCATAAAAACAAAACATCTGAAGTTCTGTCAGATTAGCCGAGTGGATCATGTCGCTGCCGATTTATTTTGCGTCTGCAGGGCCTAATTTCTGGATGACGTCAGTGACTATGCAACGAAAACTATTTGGGACCAGGATTTAAAAAAAAAAAGAAGTAAAGTGACAATAAAAATATTTAGCAAACTCAAAAATGTTTTGATTCACTTGGGTTACGTGACCTGTCATCAAAATAAGAAAATATTATTGTTCTCGACTCGATTTTTCTGAAAGTGACAGCCAAGCGTCACAGTTTCATTTACGAGTTATTGAACCCAACCAGTCAGCAATTCTGTCCCACAAAAGCAATTTAAAAAATATATAGAAATTATTTGATTTCCTCAGCCTTCGCAAAGGTCACGGTTCTGATAATGCAAGGTGGGCTTTCATTCATAACTCGCTTGAATAATTTATAATGACATCCAACTTACACTTTGTCGTTACATCTTCACAGCGACAAACGCCACAGACGCTAAATGAACTCTTAACATGGAGCTAAAATGTAACTCGTGGTCAACTGGCTTGAAATCTGAACAACACTGCAGCTACGATAAGTTTAATACAGAAACAACATAATCTACCTTTCAGATGACAGAGGCAGAACACCAGCACACACACCCCCGTCTGTCATTGGTCACATACTGCACATACTAGTGCACCGTCCTTACTTGTCCGGACTGCAAAAGTGAAAGCCGAGCTTTCGTTCCGGCAGGGCTTAAAATTTCGAGAGGTGACTGCTGCCTTCCCGCGGGCCGCAGAAACAGACTCACTGATTTGATGAAATGTTAAGTTGTATAATTTCATCAGCATTCTGTTAAGTTATCTTTCTAATTACCATGACCAAACTTTGAAGAGAGAAACACCAAACAACATGTGTACATGTAATAGCGCGTTCGCCGTCTTGTGGTCGAAACGTGTATTACAACAACAACTCCAACGTAGAGTTATAATGATGATCCAGACAAAAAGAAAGAAAAAAAAAAGAATATCTCCTGTTTTCAAAGATGCCTAAATAGTGACTTAAAAAGGGGATCGTGCTTTTTTTCACCAGGCGAAACTTTTTCATCTGTTGTCAGAGATAAAAAACAATCCCGATTTACACAAAAACAACAACAACAACAAAATTAGTCTGCCTCAGCCTTGAAAAACGGATGACCAGATTTTTTTTCACTGCCTGTTAGGGCATCATACCACATCAGGTGTCAGAATTATTTCATTTTTATTGAATTAAGTTTTTCTTGTCGGAAAAAAATAAAAATCTACTTTTGCTCAACAAACTCGCTACACTGCATCTTCAGAAACTGCAAGATCTTGTTCTAAAAATACTGAGACGCACGACTTAGACATTTTTTCAATTTAGTTATTTATAAATAACAATGGTCCAGTTATGCTGAATCATTACCACCTCTGATATTTATCATTTGTCTGGTAGCTCAACATGATCCCAGCACGCCAGCTGTGACAAAGTTTGTGAGTTTTAGACTCAAGAGGCGACGCAGGATGGAGGTCAGTATCCTGTATGAATCAGAGACACGTGACTAAGAAGTTAAAGATCATTTTGGTCCCGACAGTTCTGCTGCTGAACGCTCCTGTACTTCTCATTTCTCCTCCTGCTCTTCATCCATCTTCTTCCTCCTAAAAATGTCCAGTGCCGACTTGTTTTGCTCACAATTCCAGTGGACAAGGTTTTGGGATGTTAAGATGAATGTGAGACAATTATGACTCAAGAACAAGCACTCCATTTTGTCAACTGTGGTTTAAATAATCATATTTATTACAAATATGAGTGATGAAATACAGGTCATACAGGTCGTCTCCACTCTTCAGCGGACATCTCTGCAGCGAGGAGGCACAGAACAAGATCGTCTCACAGTCTTCAGCAGGTACCCTTCCCCGAAATTAACTCATGTATCGATGAGCATCTTATCTTGATGCTTTAACTCTGTGAGCACAAAGATCAACTCCACTGATACGCCAATTTCATCATACTGACATATTAAACATCTTGTGCATGATTGAAAAAAATGAATGACAGAGGGTCATTTCAGACCAAATCAGGCATGGAGGCAATGGTCGCAGGTTTGTGTGATGGTGTGGAAGTCTTTGTGCTCCCTCGTAGCGAGTTGTTCAGCTCTTGTTTGGCTCATCAGCTGATTCCCCACCACATGACACTGAGTTGCATTTTTTGACTCTGCCTCAACTTTTCACCACACTGCTGCAGCCTGAACAAACTACCCACATTAAACTAAATGGGAGAAGTTTTGTTTTTTTTCAACACATCTGATTTGGTCTGAATAGGTGTGACTACTTTTCATCCGTTAATTTTTTCAGTTTTATTCTACAGACCAAAGGAACTGACATCTCAAAAATAATTTTTAAAAACCTGAAACAAACATTGAGTAAACGTCATACAAAGACACGTCCCTCTCTGCTCGCTGTACATGATGCCTGCGCGCACACACCACCGGGGCTCGGCCTTGTTCTTAGGAGCTGGCAGGTATCAGATCCAGACAGCTCTGTGGTGGTTCATGGCTCAGGTTTGTATGAGGAGGGTTGGTTGGTTCCAGGGGAGGCCTGCTCAGGGGGCGGAGACTCTGGCTGTGGGGTGGGACTGGCTGCCGCTGCTGGCTCCTTCTGCACCAGCTCAGGCTCATCCTGGCCTGCCTGAGGCGGGTGGACCAGGACCCGGTCGATGAGACCAAAGTCCTGCGCCTCCATGGGGCTCATGTAGCGATCCCTTTCCATCACACTCTCTAAAAAGGAAGGAAGGGCGAGAGAGAAATAAGCATTCATTAAGCATATTTTTCAGTATTTCATCCCTGATTATATCTAATCAATATATTTGATGTTTGTCCATTTCATGTTTGTTGCTACTGGAGATATTTAAGTTTCCCTCCAGACCCAGACTGAGGTGAGGAGTCTGTTGGGTACCAAAATCAGTGACCAGCAGACGTGTCAGAATGGTAGGAGTAGTTAGCATCATTTATTTGTAAAACTTTAATTTATAAACTTTTATTCATAAATTATGCTAGTGGTTGTGAAGCATATAAAGCAAAGACGCTCCAAGATCAGGTTTCCATAAAAATTTGAGCTCGAATTTTTGTTGACCAACCAACCAACCGACTGTCATTGCTTCTGGTCGCAGCTAAAAACAGAATCACTTTTTTTTTTTAAACAAAATTATACTTCACCTGGAAAAACACAAGTTCTTTTTCAAGTAACAGCTGGAACACACATCCTGTGCCATGTTAGCAGCACATCTGCTTATTTTTTTGACGCCCTTTACAACAGATTAGAGCAGCCACACAGCACATGTGAGAGGCACATCAGACGCACGTCTGATGCACACTCTCACTCAGCTCAGGAGGCTCGCCATATTTTTGCCGAGACGTGCAGGTAGTGGACATCCTCAACTCAGCTGTAAAGTATTTCACCAAGACTGATTCCTGATCAGCTCCACAACCCTGTCTGAGAGAGAAGCTAAACATGTGCGGTAGGTAATGGCTGCGGTGCAGTATGAATAGTATCTTGTTCTGACAGCATGGGGCCATTTGTGCCTGAAGAAAAAGTAAAAAGTGTTGCACTGTTGCCTCTGTGTCTGTTAAAGCTTCATATTTTCATCTCATAGTTTGATTGTGAAGAAGATTTGGTCAGGCATACCGATGGTTTCCAGTGACTGTCCTGTATGTTTGGCGTAGATGTTATTGATCTGTCTCTTCAGCTTCAGGATCTCCTCTGCCTGGATGGCGATGTCCGTGGCCTGACCCTGCACACACAGCACTTTGATTATTACTTTCCTGCCTCAGTGAAATAATTGCATTTACAGGCATTTACAGTATTCAAGGACGTGGGGAGACCACCTTACCCTGGCGCCTCCTGAAGGCTGGTGAACCATGATGCGGGCGTTGGGCAGCGAATGCCTCATGCCTGCCGTTCCTGCTGCCAGAAGCAAGCTGCCCATACTGGCCGCCTGGCCAACACACCAGGTGGAGATAGGATTAAGGATGTACTGCATGGTGTCGTAAATGGCCAGGCCTGCCGTCACCACACCGCCTGAGGGGGAGGAAGAAAAATTAGAAGACATGGAGTGATTCATTTAATGTGTTCAAGCAGAAATGATCTTAGCGAGATTTAAAATTATGTAAAAGGGAAATTAATTTTTCACTTTTCAGTTACCTTTTCAACGTGTAGCATCATATAACATTTAATTTATTATCAGAAAACAAAAAGCAGCGAGTCTTTACATTTGACTTGTTACTAATATCGTCCCTAAAATTATATGAAAGGTACAGTGTGTAAGCATGTCGGGGGGCAGCAAACCACCACACTGGCACTTAACTGTTACTCAGCAAAACTCTGTGGATGTGTTTGGCCACAGCAGGTAGCTGCCATTAGCTTGTTAGCTCCACTAGTTATGACGCTAGCAGCCCGAGTAGCAGATTGTGAGTTTGAGTGTTGTGCCGTGTTTTATTAGTATTACAACGCGCCCTCGCTTACTTTCCCTCAGCCCTTTGTATGATACATCATCACACATCATGCGAGTGGCCACTTGAAGTGCCGAGGAGGGTCCGAACGATGGATTTATAAATTCAACAGACAGAATGAACTTGCCCTTTGTGCAAATCCGGATGAATGTCACTTTAAAACATATCCATGGTAACTGTCTGCTGGCATTAGAGTTTCTTGTTTCCCTGTGACAAAGCTGTGGACCGTTCATCTGCGTCTGTAGCTGTGAGCGCACTGCAGTGACTTCATATAAGCTGCTAAACCATATGAAGGAGAGGACGCTGCTTCACATGAACACCAGCAATAGGTTATTGCTGGGCCAGTTTGTTCAGGACAGGAAATTGGCAAAACTGCAATGCATTCTGGTTTATATAAAGTGAAGCTGACTCGCTCCCTCATCGGCTCGATCTCACAAAGTTTTAGGGAGTAATGGAGGGCATGTAGAAGCTCTGTGTACTTTCTGTGCACTTTACTGGGTTTAAAGGGAGACTATACCTCTTAGCTGTCGCTAGTTATTGCACCTTGTGCCTTGTATATATGAATTAACACACAAGTGCATGAGGAAGGACTGGGGGGGGTTCAAGGGAGCTTTTATTTTTATTATATTCAAGGATTCAATTCAAGGATTCAAGGATTCTTTATTGTCATTCTATCACGTTAGTACATGGACAGAGCGAAATTTTGTACCCAGGTCCCGGTTAAGCCCTGACATAGAAGAAAAAAACCTAACATAGAAGAAAAGGAATTCTATAAAAAAATAGTAAATTTACTAAATAGACAACGAATATTAAATATATAAAGGCTTTACTAATCTAAATGTAAAATTAAAATAAAATAAAATAAATAAGCATTTACAATTGACAAACAAGTAGCAGCATGGTACGGGTAGCAGTAATTGGTGTTCAATGATATAGTGCAAATATTATTGTGCAAATATACAGGTGTTTGTGCAGAGTGTAGTATGTATGTAGTATATAGTATGTCTCCTGCATGTGTTTCATTTCATGTATTGTATATCTACACTGTCTCCGTGTTTCTCATTTTATCTTCACCTGTTGTTGTATGTTGTAGGGACTGCAGATGGAAATAAGCCTATAGCTTTAATCTGGTGCAATACATCTCTTGTATTAGAGATTAATATCTTTTGTGCATGGTCCCTGATAAATGAACTATATTACTAATAATAATATTAAGACTAATGGATTTGATGTTTTCATAAGGGACAGCTGCCTCCCAGTGAGCACCACTGGACCAGGACTGAACACAGCCTCTAAGACTGACTGAGGCCATTTAACAGGTAATACAGCATCTGAGTTACCTGCAGCGGCTCAGAGTAGACAGATCATTATAACAATGTACTTTAAACTAATTTTTTTTATTTTATTTTCTACAATTTTTGACATGATGGTTTTATGTATTTGTCCCCCGCCCTGTGTCTGATCATCTTAAAGCTGGGTTGTTAATTCTGTTTAGAAGTATTTATTATCATAACTGTGGAAAACCTCTTAACAGTCTGATGGAAATCAAAATATAAAATGCTCTGAGAAAAAAATATAGAAAAAATTTATTGTCTGCAGCTACAGCAAGGCTATAATGCATCCAACTAATCAATTCAAATGGTCTGAAAAATTCACTTGACACCTGCCTGTCTGCCCTTCCTTCACACACTCTCTCTGAGTCTTCGCAACCACGAGGCAGAAAGCTACGGCTGGGCGAGTCAGTCGTACAGGGAAGAATGACAGAGAGAACGCAGCCACATTAGCAGCTGAACCCACAGCAGCTTCTAGTGCTAAACAAGACAGAAAGAGACAGACCGAACTGGAGACTGCTACAAACAAAACGAAGTTGGATGGCGGAAGACGTAAAACCAGAGTTGACGTCGGTGTGGCTTTTCACTGATGGTTTTTTTTACATTCATGATAATGATGTTTGGTGTTTTTACGCCTCTAAATGAGGCAAACTTTTATCATTTTTTTAAAAAAAGTCTTTTGACATTGTCTTTCGTACGTTGGTTTCATGGGTTGTCAGTAAAAGACAAGAACAGTCTGAATGGAATTGTCAAGGTCTGCTCCAAGATTATTGGAGTTCAGTTAAAAGATCTGAGTTCACTTTGGTGGAAATGTGTGGTTTCAGAAGGCAAAGGGCATCATCAGTGGGCCTGACCATATTCTGTCCAGTGAATTAACATTTATGTCCTCAGGGTGGCGCTACTACGCACCCTTGACAAAAACAAACCGCTGCTCACAGTCTTTTAATCCTTCTTCCATCAGGCTGATCGATGCCAAATGTCAGGAGTTGATAGTTTTGGTGTTTTTGCTCGTGTTTGATGTATTTTAACATTGATGTATTTAAGTATGTAGCTGTCATATGTCTATACAGGCATACATTCACGAGGGCTTCTGTCTGTAGACCATATGCTGAGATACTGTCACTGACAGGTTACGTTGGGCGGACGTTGCTGCTGTGTGTTTATTTTTATTGTACTGTATTTATTGATTTCATTTAATATGACTATGAAAAATAAACTGAATTGCCCAACTGTTGGATAAATAAAAGTTTCTCTGATTCTGATTCTGAAATAAAATTGAAAGCGACGTGCTGCCGTCTTCTCTCTGGTCTGTTGCTGAGCAGTTGTGATGCGCGGCGCTCATGTACATGTGAGGGGGGCGTGGCTTTTGAATGGGCTCTGAGGACTCCTGAGGAGACGTTTCTTTGTAAATCCTGCTTGCTTTCCAGAATTACTAACCCCAGCTTTAAGCTTCAGAAATGTACATTCACTTTCTTACCAGGACTGTTGATGTACATGTGGATGGGTTTGTTGTTGCTTTCTGACTGTAAGAAGAGCAGCTGGGCAATGACTAGACTGGCGACAGAGTCGTCAATCTGAGCACAGGAGAAAGAGCAAGAACATGAATCACTCTGAAAACATGTTAACGAGAAAAGGTCAGTCAGTTTTGAACATATAGGGCGACACTTACAGGACCCATTACACAAATGATTCTCTCTCTCAGCAGGCGAGAATAGATGTCATACGCCCTTTCTCCTCTCCCCTGGAAAAGAACAAAAAAAGCAGTTTTGATTTATATTTTGTTTTCTCATTCAAAGACATTAAAATCCATATCTTTCAAAATGAGGTTGCTCTTTCCTTTATTCTTATCCAAGCTTTTTTCTTTTCTTTATAGCTCAGGTTAAATCCACAGTCCTTTTTCTATCTGTTCCAAGCAAACACCAACGTGTGAAACTCTCACTTTGTGTGTACCAAAGCATGTTTGCAGTAGAAATCTAGTTCAGACCAGCATCATGCAGAAGAGTGTTAGGATTTTATACATATTGGATATATAAGGAAACTAGAACGTGTGTGTGTATGTGTGTTGTTGTAAGTAAGCTCATCTTGTGTGGCCATTACACACCTGTGTTATTAAAGAATTTACCGTGACATACTTTGGTGAAGACACTCTTTAAACTTTCTTTCTGTGTAGAGAAGTCCTGCAGCATTCGCACACATTAGAGCTGCACAATTAATTGAAATCAAATCAAAATTGCAATACGGACTACAAATTTTTATTTTTATCACTGGGAAGGCAATGTTTGTTGTTGTGCAGGCCTACACATCATATTCTACAGACTTAAGAAAAAACCTTTGTTTGGTACTGATTGATTTGGTACAGATTTGATACAAATCACACCATAATGTTTTGATTATGTTTTTCAATGAAAATAAGAATGATTATGCAAAAATTATCAGTCCTAATATCAAAAATCAAATAGAAATCACAGTATTAGTCCGAATAATTGCAATTCTATTTTTTCAAAATTGTGCAGCTGAATCAAAAATGACGGCTTTGAACAGAACTCTCACTCACCGTCTGCTCCACAACTATGGGTATGAGAGGACTCCTCCATACAGGACTGCTGTGGATGGACCTGCTGTGTTTCAGTGTCAAGCCTCCGATGTGCAACACCCTCTGAAAGACACAGGCACAAAACAGACCATAGTTTACTGTAAGTGTATATATATATATATATATCACTACAAAAATACAAACAAAAAAGAAGAATACAAGTAACTTTAAAATTATAAAAGAATTCATTTAAAAGAATTACATTTAAGAGAAAAGTTTTTCTGTAGATTCATGTTTTTATCGGGGATTTCACACATAAAATGAATAAAATGCCAAGTATTTGAAAAGTTTTTTTGTTTTGTTTTGTTTTGTTTTTTAAATATAGAATTTTGTAATTTTGGCCTTTCTGTGCCTTTATTTATAGGAAAGCTTAAGGATTGAACAGGAAATGGGGGAGACATGGAGCAAAGAGCCACAAAGTGAAATCGAATCCATGACCACTGCAGCAGGGCCCCAGCACTGAACACGAGGCGCCCGCTCCACCAACTCTACCACAATCCAAAAGGTCTGATCAAATTTTTTTCATTCATTTGAAGTTTTATTTATTACAGTTTGGCAAGGAAGGGAACAGCACAGTGACTTTAAAAAAGCGTCACACATGACAGTAAACAAAAGCTCGACAATAAGAACATAAAAACTGAAAAAAAAATTGATTTACAAAGCAATTCAATTCAAAACATTACTGAAGTTGGTAATGAAAAAAATCATTGCTGATTTACAACATTGTATAAATTGTACACATTTCAGCTAAACTTGTGTTTGACGCGTGACTGTTAATAACGGCTCTTCTGCTCTCTGCTGGGTTAGTGACAGAATGTTGTTTTAGATTAACGTGAATAAAACAAGTACTGCATTACTTTGCAAAGGTAAATGTGTAAAAATAGTATTGTGTGAAACACATTAAATATCTCTTCTTAAGGTATTCAGTTGTGTGTAATATATAACGTCTAACTGATAATATAAGAGACTTAGTGTATGGACCTCTGACAGTGTGATGGGGAGTTTACAAAATTTTAGTGACTATTACAAAAAAAGTCACATTGAATTTGTTACACATTTAGGAACACAGTGACATTTTCTTTAAGGTCTATTTTCTTTCATGTTCAAATGAATCAGTTGAAATCGTTCAACTCTGCCGTGGTTTCTGTAATGTCAGGTTACAAAAACTTCTGAAAGTGGCCATCACATTTAGCTACATACTCGACTCAGCAACAAGCTGTTAAGTCATCCAAAACCAACAACGACTGCTTAAAAAATAGTTTAAAAAATAAAGTTTTTGACGGGTCTAGTTTGTTGTCTTTCGGGGAGAAAAAAATCCCGCATACTATGTCTTTGTAGCAGAAAGTATATGTGAGTGAAGGAGCAGTATGGACCTGACAGGGTCTGAGGTGATGCCATGAAGCAACGTTACACAAGCTAACGTTAACGTTAACGTTATCCAACACGCTCAACGCGACACGCAGCGAGAGCTACAGGAATGTCTGACGCTATGAAACACAATTTACGATGTAACCCCCGCTGACAGAGACGTTTCCACAGATTTTATACTCACTCGTAACAGCATTTTGATGTCTTTTACGTTTCACTCCCCCTCTGAGTGACCCTCAGCTACTCCGGAAGCACTTCCAGCTTGACTTCTTCTTCTGCTTCTGCTTCTTTTTGTTGTTTAACGACGGTTGGCAAACAGCGTTGAAAGTGCAACCGCCACCTACTGTTCTGGAGTGTGAACTTGAGTTTAAAGTCTATCAGTTAACCCTGTTTGTCGAATAAACTCACTGTACTGTTCGGCCCACTTGGCACATTCATCAGACTATTAATCCTAGTAACCTGCGCGCCAGTCTGTCTGAGCTCCTCCCTCACGCGCTCTTTCTCCTGGCTAAATTTTGTGCACTCCATTAATACAATAATAACCCTAAGGGCAATTTTTACTTACTTTGTGTTGGAACTTTCACTTATCACTTAGCAGTCTGTAATTTTTGCTTACAAAGTTATTTCATGGCGTTAAATGTACTTGATTCTTCTATGTATGTATTAAAAGACATGTCTGGAACAGCATTGCATCATGGGAAGGCAACTTCAAAGCTTAATAACTATGTCCCAGAGCAGCCCATCTGCATAAACATTATATCCCTGAGTTGCTTTCTTCTCGCTCTACCAGATTTTATACTTCACTTTCACTTATTCACTGATGCAGTTTCCAAAAATTTGTCCAAAGCCATCACTGAGAAGCCTTGCTGAAATATTTCTAACCAAGCCACTTTAAATTTATATATATGTATAAATATATGTAATTAAGAATAGCTACCACCTCTTCCTGCAGTGAGGCGTATTGCTTCCATAAAGAGAGGGGGGTAACCTGGGAAAGGGCAAGTTATTTCCTTCTCTTCAGATGGTCACAGTATTATTTAAATGAGGCAACTTTATTGAGGTTGGCTACACCAAGCTTCACTGAGTGCAATGTATTCAAAAGTTATCATTAATGTAACTGCATGGTTTGGCAGAATATAATAATAAAAAATATTACTCAGAGTTTTAAAATTGCAACAATTTTTTTTAATTTACTGAGATTTGTTAAGTTCGCACAACTTCAACAAAGTATAGCTAATTTAAATAATGCATGTTCTTTGTAAAAAAAAAAAAAATAAAAATCATTTAGTCAGTTCGTTCCTTCACTAACTTTTTCCAAGGTAATCTGTTTTCTAATTTTCTTTTAGTAAACTCAACAGTTAGAATTTACAGTGTTGTTATATTTACATTACTAATTAAACTGTATAAAAATCTCCCCCTTGTTTCAGGATTGTTTCACCTTCTCTTTCATTCTTCCACTGATATTATTCCAAACTCTTGCCTTGACCTCTGCTTTGCTTAATGGGATGTGTAAGTCTGCTGTGTCTTTTTGTAGATCTTGTTTTGCTGATACCTCCTCATCAGGCTATCCTTCAGACCTGCATGTGCTGGAACCCACATAAATTTATCTAGCATACCTTGTTGTGTGAGTCTGAAGTGTGCTTGCAAGTAGTTGAAGGATGTCAGGCTTTTTAAAACTGAAACAGAATCAGAGTAAATTAGGCTGTTTCCTGGCTTATTTTCCTGAACTGCCAGCATCTCCACCATGTAAACTCCCAAATGATCTGAAGCTTGCTTCATGACAATAATTTTTCTGACTGGAACTGAGAAAGCAGCACTTTAACGTGTTTTGTCCACTGGAGAGGCACCTTAAAGGGGACTTTACCACGTTCTGTCCATTGAAAGGGCACTTTGTCCACTGGAAGGACACCCTAGCAGGGGCGTCATCATACATCCAAGAGAGCACTTTCATGGCATTTTTCTAACATTTGGGCACCAGAGGGGCAAATGCCCCTCCAAGTCAGCCAGTGTCACCAATCCATTCAAAATTCGCTCTTCGCCCTCTTTCTTGCTCCCAGCACTCCTGCAGTACCACCTTCGTGGGGTGTTGCTCTTTGTGCCCTTTGAGATTAGTCCAGCGTTTGGTCATTACCCTCTGATATTTAGCCCACCCCCCGCAAACCTTTATGGCCAGGATGGGTGTCGTCTTTACTGCTCCTCAGAGCTTGAGCTTGTATCCTATTTAATTTTTCTAACAAAGTTTTTGAGGCTGAACCACAGGCCACATTACCATAATCAAATACAGATCAGATCATAGTCACATATATAGTTCTTAATTAAGAGAAGCTTGCTTCCCACTCCACCCAGCTTAGACATCTCATGATATTTAAAACCTTTGGCATTTTCCAGCTATTTGTCTATGTGGTCAGTCCTGCTGTTGCACTACTCAAGACCGGTTTTGGTCTCAAGACCACTTTTCAAAGATCTCAGTCTTGTCTCTCTTAACTCAAATCCAGTCGAGACCACAACAGATTTATTTGTTAACATAATTATTGTGGTTGCATGTAAAATTTCCTTCTTCCAATACAGCCAATACCACAAGTAATTTGTAGTTTGATTATATACTTTTTTTTTTTTTTTGGTCACTGATGACTGAAACACCTGCAGTTTGGTCACTGAATGTTTTACACCATTGGAACTCTATAAAGATGTCTTATCTTGCTTTGAACCATAAAAGTAGAAATGGTGTTGTGGTAATGTGGTTAGTCCACTTTAGGCCACTGTAGTACATGACACATGACTCCCTGACAGAGGACCCGCTCCGTGTTGCCAACTTGGCGAAATTGTCACTTTTAGCGTCCCTCTTATTAACTGTTTGACCTTCACTTTGTACTTTTTCTGAAGGTTCAGGTATTATGTACATTTTGTTTAGAAAATACTTTTTAATCAACACAAACAACACAGTTTTGTGGATTCAATGCTTTCTGCTTTCTTCTGCAAATCAGACTGATTATAGTTAATATTACATTTTTTCCTTAACCAGTGTTGTTGGTCTCCAGCAACTGATTATATCTGTCACTGGATGAGACTTCAAAGAAGAATGAATAGTAAGATTATTCTTATTATTTATTATTCTTAATAAATATTTATGACACGGCAGACTCAACATCTTTTTTGTTTGTTTGTTTTCTACTGAGAAATGGTTTTTGAGCAATGACCAACTGAATATTTGCTTCAAAGAGGCTTCAGAGAGAGGCGGTCTTGTTTAAAGAAGAGAAAATTATTATTGAACTGTTTTGTTTTAGCCTATTTATGGGCCAACTACAACTCTGTAGATCCAGTGAAGCGCATGCCGAACTCTGTTCATAGCAATCGATTAGCTTCTAGTCGATTAGCTTCTAGTCGATACTTGAAATTTTAATCTCATTCTTGTTTTATCTCCTCGAAGTACTTCTGCAATACCTCTCTTTAATTGTTTTTCTACAAGGCTCTAAACTAAATAAATAGAAAAGGTCATTTTTAACAACAACAACAACAACAAAAAGTCAGATAATAATGTGGCACACAAATTTGCCGCACAGTTATTGTCCTGAACATTTGCAATTTGTACATTATCATGTAATTATTTTTCATAAACCTTTAGCCTGCCACTTATGTAGGTGCAAGCATTTGTGTTGATATTGATGGTTCAACTGTTACTTGTGAATAGCCTATTTGTGCACAGTGATCAGCAGGGAATGTAAGTAGCTATATTTACTCATACTGTACAAATTTTAGGTGTTGGCGCTTTACTTGAACAACATTTGAATATTAATTTCTCATATATTTCTTCTCCACCACAGTTCAGATGGAAATATTGTCATTTTTTCCCTCCAATACATTTATTTGACAGCCATAGCTAATAATCTTAAGAGTAAAATTTGACGTAGAAAATATATAAACTCATAAAATATGTCACATTATGTCTTTAACTAGCCAACAGAATATAGGCCAGGCCTAAAATTAACTCCACCCCAACCGACTACAGCATTAAAATGCTTCTTACACATTATAATCCCATAGTAGGCTATACAATAAACACTTATAGGGTGCACATTTTTGGCAGTATGATGAATACCATATTTAATTGTTAGTGATTTTAGTAGTTAGTAATTTATTTCAGTCATTTTTAACTCAGGTAAGGTGTTGTGAGTGTTTTGAATGAGTAACCTATTTTAAGTGATATTCCTAATACTACAACAGTTCATCAGCATCAACAACTGCACCTCCTCCACTGCTCCTGTCACAAGGCGTCCCCCAGGGTTCAGTGCTTGGTCCCCTTCTGTTCATTCTGTACATGCTCCCTCTTGGTAACATCATCCGCCGTCATGGTCTCCATTTCCACTGTTACGCCGACGACATCCAGCTCTACATCTCCACCAAATCCATCTCCGCCACAACCCACTCCACTCTGACCAACTGCCTCACCGACATCAAGTCCTGGATGCAAGCCAACTTCCTTAAACTGAACTGTGATAAATCTTACATGCTCCTCATCGGTCCCAAATCCCTCACTAAAACTCATGACTTCTGCCTCACCATCGACAACTCCACTCTGTCTCCCTCCACGCACATTCGCAACCTCGGAGTCATCTTTGACAGAAACCTGCACTTTGAGCACCACATCAACCAGATCACCAGAACTTCTTTCTTCCACCTAAAAAGCATTGCTCGCCTCCGCCCATCACTCTCCCTCTCTGCTGCTGAAACTCTCATCCATGCCTTCATTACATCCAGATTCGATTACTGCAACAGTGTTCTTTACAGCTCATCATCCAAAATCCTCAATAAACTCCAGTACATACAGAACTCTGCTGCTCGCCTACTCACTCACACCCGCTCCCGTGAACACATCACCCCTGTCCTCCAGAAGCTCCACTGGCTCCCTGTCCCACAACGCATCCACTTCAAAGTCCTTCTCCTCACCCACAAAGCCCTCCATAACCAGACCCCCTCCCACCTCACCAACCTGCTCCACCGCCACAATCCTTCCCGCAGCCTCTCCACCACACATAACCAAGCACCGGACCTTGGGCGACAGAGCCTTCTCCATAGCTGCTCCCTCCCTCTGGAACCCTCTCCCCAAAAACATCCATGAGTGTACCCATCTACCCATGTTCAAATCCCTGCTCAAAACTCACCTCTTCAGAACTGCTTTTAATGTGTAACTAAAGTCCTGTGTTATGAGTTTTAATGTTTTGTTTTGTTTTGTTTTTTGCTTTTATGATCTTTTAAATGAATGTAAAGTGTCTTTAAAAGTGTCTTTAAGTACCTTGAAAAGCGCTATATAAATAAAATGTATTATTATTATTATTATTATCATTATTAGGCTATTACTAACTGTGTAGGCCTGTTTTTCTAACCTAATAACCTAATTAATCGACCGTCAGAAATAGGTAATAGGCAACGAATTAATCTGATTAACAAATGACATTTTAAAGCAACGATGATAGGACTCTGTGTGTGTGTGTGTGTGTGCGCGCGCGCGCGTGTGTGTGTGTGTGTGTGAATAGGCTTTTTATTTTGAAGGATCACACCGGAAAATGTGTTTATTAAAGGCTGGTAGCCCACTGAAACTTGGCTGTAAGTAGCCTACTTGGTCACTTTCACTGTAACTTGGACTCAGTCATGTCAAACAACAGCGCCGCCAACAGCAGCTTAGTCATCGCCCAGAAGGCGGTAAAACAGCTTCGCTTAGAGGCCAGCGTCCGTCGGATAAAGGTACGTACGCACAAGCCACGACCTCCATCAAACTGGACGTCAAATCTCTCCTGTGCGCGTGACTCCCGCTCTGAAGCGCGTCATGAGATCTGAAGCTTCAGTGTGCGGTGAGCTGCAACTCAGTGTATCACTATCAATGAAGGGTTTGAAGTTTTACATGTTGGTGTTAACTCAGATTTTATTGTTTTGTTACAACAAGTAGCCTAAAATACCGTAAATACGTTATTAAATAATAAAAAAAAAGGTGACATCTATGTGTTCTCAAATTAATGCTTGAATAGGCCTTCAGAATATAGTCTAAAGTGCCTGTGTACTGTACGGATATACAATATTGAACATTTCAGTTGGTCTTAACTTTGTCAATGGCTTTATTTATGAAAAACCAGTTTAGGAAATGTTTTCCTCTGAGGTTTTGTGAAAAGTAGCCCAGTCTTTTTTGCGGGTTATGTCTCTTTTTGGAAACCTTTAAAAAAAGCTATAACCTTTATCTTTAAACTAAAGGAAGACATTTTTACATTTTTGCGTAAATTGTGTTTCATCTGAGAGCCATGTCAGTATGATTTCCTGGTGTGCAGTGAAGGGAAATGAAAGGAAACCAAACTTCTTGTGGCAGGGCAGCACAGTGAAAGCTTTGTTGATTGTGCTGCTGTGTGACTGGTATGATTGTTGGGTGGCAACTTATTTTAGAACAGAAGTCAGACTAGTTTCAAGTGTGTGTCTTTGTTTGCTGTAAGCTGCCGGAGGACAGCAGAAATTCACTCAGCCTACAAATTCTTGCAATTAGTTACAGACAGTCCGAACTGTAGCTTAGTTTTTGTTCAAGCAGAAACCGAAGACTTTAAATTGTGGTTGAGTCAAGATGGAAGTGAAATGCTACTGTGAAGGTTGGTTTCTTAGTTTATTTAGCTTATCTTTTGGTACTAGGTGTTATGTGACATACAAAAATGACAAACTAACAAACAACAAAAACAATAATCACATTTTTTCTCACTCTCAGTTTCTCAGTTTTCTTTGACTGAAAAAAAGGTGTGGACTGAAGCCTGAGCTTTTTAAGTTTACCCTTTATAACTTTACTTAACTGCATGTGTCCTTAAATAGCACTGGACAAAGTATAAAAAACCAACTGATTACTGTGATATTAGGCAAAGGATGTTAGCAGCAACTGTCTTAAACATTTTCTTTCTGTCTTTGTCTTTTCATTGTAGCGTACGATCTTTTACTAATTGCTGTTATTGACACATCCTTTAAGAGAAACTGTATTTTCTGTCTTAAAAAAACAACAACATTTTACTACTCACAATTAAAGAAGTGGGATTAATAGGTAAAATTGTTCATGTCAGCCTGCTCAGAAGTTTTGCTCCTACAATTTTAATTGGGTTTGTATGAACAATCAAACAAACTAAAAATGTACAACTGAGTAGTTTGCTACAGTTTTTAAAAAAGAAAACCTCAATATTTGACAGATTGTAAAAAAAAGTGCAGTTTACACTGTACAGGTAAAAACAATGAACTAGGATTGTGCTTAAAAATCGATGAGGAAATATATCACAGTAGTTATTTTCATGACATACCACATCGTACTGTGGCCCGTGCATTATGATGCATAACATATTGTGAGGTCTGTGCCAATATCCACCCCTAAAGTTCAATGATACAAAACAACACTTACGCACTTTATTTTCATACTTTCGATTTCAGTGTGTCCACCTCGAGTGTAAGAGTGCACTTAAATTTTATTTTTAATTTTGATGTTATGGCAGCTACGTCGGTATATTTGGTAATTTACCAGTGCTGTTCAAACAAGTGGGAAAGGACATTTTAAATTAGATTTTGAAATAAATTTTTACATCAGTTTGTCTGCTGAATTATCCATAAATGTGATGTGATGTGTTAAGACTGGCCAGGTGATACACAGCAACTTGTATTTTAGCTCCTTTTTTTTATATTTTCAGTGAACTATGTGGAATATTGCAGTGTATCGCAATATGCATCCTATTGCACTGTATCATGATATAATCGTACAGTGATCAATGTTTTGTGATGCGTATCATATTGTGAAGTCCTTGCTAATACCCACCCCTAATCTGAACTAGTGACATCTGAATCCAACTGTTTTCCTGTAGAGACTCACAGATAGCTGTACTGTAGTTTTCACAACAGGCAGTAGTACTGCAGGGATTTAAAGCACTTCAAAGTGGGGCAATGAAAGCCAGATCAAAAAACAATAGTCAAGCAACAGAGGCCAGAAGAGTGTATTGGTGGGATTTATGTAGATAAATAATTAAAAAAAAAATAATACATCCACAGAATTTTTTGAAAGTGCAGAGTAAAAGTATTGCAGTTGAGGCTGCAAGGCTTACAAGGGAAGCCTAAACTTAACCCACAGGCTTCTGTTTTGTTACATACATTTGTACATACATTGTGGGATCCTACACCTCCCAGGTGATATAGATACAGATAGACCCTTACTTCCTTATAAATGAGGAGGTTGTAGCCCTTTAAAATATATATAAATATATACTTTTAACTATCGATTTTCGAAGCTGGAAATCGATGCAGATATCAGGAAAATAAATATCACGACATATTGCTGTATCGATTTTTGAAAATGACAGACATGAAGAAGCAGAGGCTCAAATTTCTTGACTTTTTGTCAATTGTATGAATCAGGCTCTAAAACATTAGATCACTCACTTGCCATAGTGTTTAGAAGTGGAGTTAGTTTACTTGTGGCATGACTTGGCAGATTTGGTTTTAGGATTCTTTGTGGGATCTTTAGGGTTCAGTCCATGACAAGATATTGACCATAATCACCAAAATTCCTTAGAAATATTGCGTCTTCTTTGCACGACAGACAGTGTAACAAGAAGGTTTAGTGCTCAAATCTAGATGCTTTTTTAACTCAAGCTTCTTGAAAGAACTCTGATCACTAACGCTGTCCTTCCTGTGATATGTGGAATATCTCTCAGGTTTCTCAGGCTGCTACTGAGCTGAAGACCTTCTGTTTGCAAAATGCTCACAAAGACCCTCTGCTCACCGGGGTGCCCTCCAGCGATAATCCATTCAGGCCTCCCAAGTCATGTGTCCTCCTCTGAGGTATCAGTGTGGCTCTTTTTTTCACTTCGCTTGAATCAAACCGTTATTACTGTGTTACTGAATCATTTTCTTTTCTGCCCTCTGTGAGATTCTCCTGAAACGATCGTGACTTCCACAAATAATCTCTGAAGGCATTAATAACGAGATGTGACGTGTTTGTGAATGTGAATTTAAAATACAAAATCTGACAGTTTAACACTTTCTCCAGGATATTTTCACAAACAAGTTCTTAGACCATCAGGAACGCTAATACATTGTCACACTTTTACAAATGTCATGCACAGATACTTAAACTCTGAAAATGTCTGTGTTAATTTGACAGATTTTACTCATTACCACATTTATTTTTGATGTTTCATTGAAACTTGACAAATTTTTGGTTTGTTTATTTCAAACACGGAGAAAGAAAAAAGAAAGCAAAATGATCATACAATTGCAGACAGACATTAAAAGTACATTTTTAAAAAAAAGTAAAAACAGGAACACTAATTAATTTGGTTTGCATATTCGAAAAGGAGTGGGAAGAAGTCAATTTATTTAATCCCACCCCTTCTTTATAAATTAGCAAAAGTTAATTATTTAGCTTCTTTCTTGATATAAACCTACACAATAATTATTTTCTTAGACTTGTTCAAGTACGTTAATTACCCATAGTCTTTAATTTACACCAAGATATCAAATAATTACAAAAATATTTATCTTAATCTAACTTGACAAATTTTTAAAGTGAGGTTGTAGCCTGAAAGTACAGAATGTAAATGTTCTCACTTGTGGCGGTAAATGCACACTAGCCTACTGTTGTTCCATTTGTTAAATTTCCATGCTAATGGTAAATTGACTGCATTTCTATAATCCTTGCCCAGTCCTCAGACTACGTGACGTACAGTATCTCAACTTCTTGTTAGAGGTGGTGGAGGGATTGAACCAACAACCTTCCGACGACACTGAGACAGAGACTGAGATGCTTTGCTTTAATGACAGTTTCATCAAATTCATCTTAAATTTCATACAAAAATAAGTCATTCATTTCAAAATTATTCTTTGTTCAAGGTAGAGAACACTACTATCTTTATCGTGATGCTTTGTTATACAATAAATGGCATTAAAATCATTACTACAGAGTTATTTTAACGGATTTATGAGAATGACCCCTCTGACACTTTTTGTTGTACCTCCTTGAACTGCTGAACAGTGACTCTGCTCTCTTTTAGAGCACGAGAAGACAAGTCTCCTGAAATAAAACGTGCTTCTCCTTTTGTCTTTTTAGGGCTGTGAAGGAGTGCAAAACACTCAAACAGACGCCTGATCGTTCCAGTGTGGATTGTTCTTGGGTTGCCCCATTGCCTGTGATGATGAAGCCAAGACACACACACACACACACACACGCACACACAGAATATGATGAATGATGCTGACAATTTCAGCTGAATAACTGTTTAAAATGCTGTAGCTGTTTTCATTTAGTATGTGAGGTTCAGACATTTATACTATAGTAACTTTACACAGAATGCCAATTCAGTTTTTTTGACCTTATCCAATATTTTGACCACTTGTCAACACCTGCTTTCACTGTTAAACTGCACTTTTTACTGTGGTTGTTCAGTAAAATAAACAAAATCTTGGACTTGGACTTGATGACAAGATTACTAAAAATCCCATGAAAGTCACACTGGCAGATTCTTTCTCATTTGTTTCTATTTGTGAACTTTGCCCAAAGCAGAGAAAAAAAATCTGTTTTTTCTTTTGAACATGTTTATCCATGAATCACATCTGTGCCACGTGTCAGCGAAGGGGGGAAGGAAAAAAAAGCAAAAAATCTTAACTGGGTTATTCACACCACCAGATCTTTTTTTTCCTTCACTGTGTTTAGATTTCTTTCATACCTGCGAGCAAGAGCAAAATCAAAAGGACTGTATTTACTAACAGTTGTTTTTAAGCTACGATCCATGTCACGTATTTTGATGAAACGGGAGCCTTTAAAGGACAAATCTTTAACCTTTCATTTTGTACTCGCTAGGTAAATGTAATTAATTGACCAAAAGAAACCTTAGATACAAAAGAGAAAATATAGCTGCTGCTGTTGTAAGATGACAGGTGAATTGTGATCTTGTCCAGTTCGTACAGTTCAGCCGTCTCCTCTCATCCTATGTGTGCTGTCGTTATTCAGCGGAAAAAGTTACCTTGTGTTTGTATTGTCATCTCTCTGTGAAGCTGTATCTGTCATGAATCCTTCTGCATCCAAATAAATGCTGATAATCAGAGGTGTGGACTTGATTCACAAATTTGATGACTGTAGACCCGACCTGACAAAATCATGAGACTTACAGCTTGACTTGGACTTTAACACCAGGGACTCGTGACTTTACTGGGCCTTGAGCCTCATGACTTAAAAATGCATGAGATAATTAACATCACTTGGGTTTTTAGTATATTTGATGCTTTGTTCATTTACGAAGAACTTGATGTAGCAGCTTAAACCCACTGCTGGCCAGAACGTGAACGTGTTTTTACACACTCACTCCACAAAGCAGACGAGTAACAACAACTATACCTCGAACCTATTCGCCGTTTTGCTTTTACATTTAGCTTTATTTCATTTGGACAAAACAAACAAACAAAATGCCTGTAATTCTGCTGTGGTGCTGGTTAGTGCTGTATTCAGCACTCATTTTGTGTGTCATTAAGTTCAGTCACACTGATCTTGTCAGTTGGTTTTAAGAAGTCAATAAAAGAAATTTCAAAAAACATTCACAATTTGTCTAAATTTAATAGATTATTACTCTTTTGTTAAAATGGAATTTCATTTGGTGAAGAATGCTAATGACTTGATTAGGACTCGAAATTCTTAGTTTATGACTTTGGACTTAAGAG